>JADZMA010000924.1:0-27891 GCA_020796225.1 Arion vulgaris
AGCAGACTCGTTCTGTTCCATCTGCATGGTAAGGCTGGCAGAATCTGAGACTTATCTTCTCTTGCTGTTCTTGAGGTCAAGGCTGCAGGTTGAAATCATTTTTTGGGTTCAGGATAAGCATTTGGATATGTTGATGGGGGTTTTGCCATTTTCTGTGAAGGCGAGGGCTGGGATGGTAAGTTAACTGGCGTTTTAGAAACAGGTGGTGGTCTGGAAAGTCTGTCCCAACTTGGAAGTAACGTAGCGAGGCACTGAGGAAAAACATGTCAGACACTTGACATAGTATGACATAGTCAAAAATTGAACTAGAATCTTACTGGCATAGCCTCGGTATAGCAATGAAATGTTACTTCTTATTGCTCGCTATGAATTCAGGTGTAGTTGTGGCGCTGGTATGGTGCTTCTGATTTTGCGTGAAAGCTAGCTTAATTTTTACGAAAAGGGGAGACTGCAGTAAAACTTGGTGAAATAGCGAAACACGTAAAAACAAAGTACTATAGTTTTAAAAATACAGAAACAGTGACGATAAACAGTAACGTTTGACCAAAGGCCTTTATCAGGCAAATGACACAACAAGAGTAACGAATTTCGACGAACACTACAAATAGACGATTACATATTGAAACATTCAAACCTATCTAATGAAAAACTGGGAACAAAAACGAATAACGAAATAGGTGAACACAAAACCAGAAGGGAGAAGAAAAACAATAAACAATTAAAGTGAATATATATTTTTATCAGTGTCCCTGCCATACAGGAGAGTCTTTTCTGACTTCAAGGATAAATGTTACTAAATCTGACAATTCTTTTTAATGTCAACATTTCTTGATCATTAAAAACACAAGAAAATAATACATCTGAAGCTGGAGTACGGCCCGCCTGAATGGCGAGGGACACTAGTGATAAGGAAAGCAAGCAATCATGCAAAAATCAGTCAGAGGTGCCATATTATTAGGCACCCTGACACTGTCTGAATTCATAGCAGACGAACACATACAAAAACATGAAAATATTAACAATATGAAGTGATACCAGACACATAACTTGTATATTATAATCAAGATAGACCATGAGACCATGCTAAATTGTAAAATATCATTAAGCTAAAACCGTTGCTGTGACCTGGACAACCGGTGATAAACTTACTTTAACTTTATTCTCATCACTATGTGTAAGTGGTTAAGCCCTTGCCTTGCATTCCGAAGGTCATGGGTTAGAATCGGACTCGTCGTTCTGTTTGAGTATATTTTTTCATAGAGCCGTAGGATTGTTGCCTGCTTCTGGGTTTGTGCTTGAGCAATACTCTTGGTAGATGGTATGCCATTTCTGCAAAAAGGACCAAGCCATATGGGGTAAAACCCAGTGCAAGAAGTCAATCCTTCGGCTGAGAGTAAGAGGTTTTAAAAATGAAGGACTGACTTCACTGCTTGGATCTACCCTATCGCTCTATCTCTCTTCTCAGAAATGGAAGCTCAACTGCAGAAGTATTACACAAGCACAAGCTCCACAGCTTCAGCAACAATTCTAAGAATTTCCAGAAAAACTGCACTTGTGGACCAAACGATGTGGTCCAGATTTGAACTTATGACCTTTAGAAAATGGCACATGGCGTGACCACTTTGCCACAGATCAGTTATATGAGGAATATCATCATAGCATTCCGGACATGTACACAGGTGCTCTAATCCCCATCTTAACAAATCCAGCAGCCCAACATGTCAGTTCGATGTTGATTAATCAGGTTTATTTGTTTACAGGTTTCCTTCCACATAGCTGACGCTGTTAGTATCTCTTGCTTAACAGATGTTTCCATCATTAGACACAGAGAGTATTCACTGGGAGTATCAGTGCATACACTTCTTCCTGCTAGGAAAATATTGTGATTTGATCTGTGACTACTTATTCATACAATACAAATGTGTTTCTTCTTCTTTGCGTTCGTTCTTTACAACCAATTTTAATCATCTTTGTGATATGTTTGATCTTTGTCAAGAGCGTGTATCGTTGCAATTGGTTTATGACCCCTAAACGCATGACTTCTACATTTAGAACACGTGCATCCGATTTCACCAAACCTCCATAGTCGCTCTTATGACATGCATGGAAGGTAACAGTGGTTCTATTTTTTAAGTAATAACAAAGAAAGTAAAAGAACCCTTTCATACCTTGTGGTATATAGGGCAATACAGTGTTAGGCCTGTATTTTTCATTGACCGTCGGCACACAATGGGTGATGTGGTCAGCATCACACCGGTCGCCTTTACTTTCCCAGAGCATATCTGGTACCCAGTTGAGGCTGGGTCGACCTGAGAGCCATCGCGGCCAGGAAAAATTCCACTCCCACTGCGGGAGTTGAACCAGGACCACCAGCCTTGTGAAGCGTGTTCACTAACAACTACGCTACAGCGGCTCTCAGGTTCTATTCTTTATACCCCAAATTTGGGCCCCGGTAACCACTCGGCGAAATGTGTTTTAGAATGTAGATGCACTTGATATGTAAAGGATATCCTACTATCCACCATCACCAGACAAGCCTTATTGGGGTCAGTAGCTCCTTATGCAAGGTCAAACTGTCAGCCAACACAAATAATTTATTTCACTTCTTGAATGACCCATATCGACCACTTGTTAACCACTCTTTGTGATTTGTATGAAAGCTAAGAGCAATTGTGCATTCGTCAGTTATGCGTCTACAAGTAGGTCAGAAATTCGATTTCTGCTACACTTTTTATTTTCTAGGGTAGCTTCCTAGGCCCCTACTCAGCTGCCTCTTCGACATGCATTGAAGGCCTCAGTGTTACTATTCTTTGCTCCCTATGAGTCCGGCAACACACTGCGGTTTATTTCACTAATGTTTCTGACACTTTCTCAACATTTTCGGTGAATTATATGAAGGGTTTAAAGCCGAAGGATTGACTCATTGCACTGGGTTTTACCCCATGGCTCGGTCCTCTTAGAAAATGGCGCCACCTGCCGAGTATTGCAGAGCTCCGTGGCTCCAACAACAATCCTAAGGGTCTCTGGAAAAACTGCACTCGTGAACAGAACCCACGACCCTCGACTCACAAGGCAAAGGGCTTAACCACTTAGCCACAGAGATATCCTACTATGTAAAACAGATAGCATCGATTGTGACAACAATAGGCAATGATATAGTAAACACCTGTAAGGCTGATGGTCTCTTCTGTGGATTCCACATAAGCATATCTCGAATAATTTGAAGACCATCATTACTTGCATTTGGGATGATCTGTTTAAGGGTGTAGCAAAACTGAGGCGAAAATTCATGGCTGCCCGCAAGCTGGTAACCTTCACCCCAATCTTCCTGAAAGAAAACAAATCAAATTATGATATCATCACATGCAGCAATCACCTACTATCATATGTAAGCAGTCACATACTATCATACGTACCGTTACTGCTGCCCTCCATTGGATCTCTGGGACTTCATTTACTGGGGCAGTTGTTGTATCTGACTCTCAGTTGATGCTTCACAATATCCAGAAGGGCAGGTTTCGGTATGAGTGGATGTTGTCTATAAAGTTTCTAACCTCTAACTTCTAGCCTGATCATGCAAGGTCATCGTCGCTGGATTGTCGCCTTTAACAGGCCTTGCCCACCTCCTAACAGTACTCACATCCACACAGGCGTCACCATATCCCGCTCTCATTCTCCGATGCATGTCGATGGGAACACAACCTTCGGCCATCAAGAATTCAATCACAGCTCTTTGCTTCAACCGAATTTCCATGTATGACGCCATCTTGGATAATGTTGTCGCATCGCAACATTCAGGCACTGACACTTACTGTCCTGAAAACACACTTACATATACTTTATTCTGATATCGGTGTCAATTGCCTCGAACACTATTAACAAAGTTATGGACTTGGAGGCATTACTTTTCAATGCACCCTCGTATATATTGTATTGTATTCCTCCCATAGCATTATACTTTACATAGGGCGTGCAAGCAATTTCACTATAATTCTCTATCATGGGAAACAAGTTCAAACTTGCTTACAGCAGAAATGATGTTGAGTATTATTACCTAATTTCAAACCAAATGGATGGCATAGTTGGACAATGGTTGATGACTTGAAAATACTTATCCTAATTTATCATTGTAATTGCCAGAGTGGTTACCGGGGCCCAAATTTGGAGTGTAAAGAATAGAACCCTGTTACCTACCCGCATGTCGTGAGGCGACTAAGAGATTGGCTGAAATCGGATGCATGTGTCCTAAACGTGTAGAAGTCTATTCGTTTGAGGCCTCAAACCAATGTGCAACGTATACATGTTCTTGGCAAGATCAAACATATCACAATGAGTGATTAAAATTGGTCGTATAGAACAAACACAAAGAAGAAGAAGATCGTTGTAATCTGAAACACAACAGGTTAAATAGTTTTAACTTGAGGTCATGACCTATCCTTTTCTTCTAGTTTGAAAACAATGTTTTGGAAACACCTCGAGATGAAAAATGTCAAACTTGTCAATTGGGTAGTGTAGATCTGTATTGGTCCAGATTCTGGGCATGGCGAATTAATGATGTAATCAGCCCTCAGCCACCACAAGGGCATTAGAAAGTTAGTAAATAACAGACATGGAGTACCAAATCCAATATTGGATAACTCAAGAATGTACATTTGGCATGGTTGCAGACAATTATTATTTTTGTTTAGATGAGACTTACAGCAAACCACTGCCCCCCTCAGCTGCAACTACTTGACTTTTTCTTCTCTGCTCCCCATGGAGCATAGGGCCTCAACAGTTGTTTGCCACTTTGCCTGACACCTGGCTGTTTTCTTTATGGCCTCTCAGGATTGTCCAGCACCCCTCAGTTCCTCAAGAAGACTTCATCTCCAGGTCTGTTTAGAAGTTCCTTTCCATTTTCTTGTGGGTTTCACTCAAGTGCTTGTTTAGTGATACTCGACTGGGTCTTCCGTAGGGTATGTCCGGTTCACCACTATTTTCTCCTCTCCACCTAGATCATCATGGGTTCTTGTTCTGTTCTTATCCACAGGTCTGCGTTTGCAACTCTGTCATACCATCTCAGTCTGAGAATACGCAGAAGACATCTGTTGACAAAGGTTTAATCCTATTTTTATTTAACTTGGTAACTCGCCAGTCTTTCTAGCGAGCCATACAGCAACACAGATTTCATATTTATGCAACTGCCTACCATCACATTTATAAGTTGACGGCCTGATTCCCAAATACAAGAGATAATTTCATTTTCAAAAAGATGAAAGGATGAAATATAACAGAAATAACATTTTAAAAATTGTTTTTAAAAAAAAACCAGATGAAATTGACACATTGAATCTTCATTCGTTAACTATACAAGACCAAGTTTAGTAACAGGTTGCATCAATGCAGTCTGCCACCTAAGTGAGTACTGATTGAAAAGAAGGAATATTTTATCCCAAACATGTTGCGTTAAAATGGAATATGTCAATCTGAAAGGAGTAAATATTGAAGGTGTCATGTAAACTAAATTTTTAAAAATATTTTTTTTAATTATTCCATTGCCTTTTCAGACCTTGGGGTATAAAGTGCCTGTCACTTGAGATTTCTATTCTCAAGTGATCTGGAAGATAGAGAGCCAATTCCTTTCTATGTGTGTGGAACATCAAGTGTGGGATTGAATGCCCAAACCTCTGGAGTCGATAGGCAAATATTTACACATTACACTAATCCTTCCCACAAACTACAATACAATATTATAAAAATCTTTTATTTCAGCAAGAATCTAGAGGAAGAGGAAGAATTTATACATGAATGATTTGGCAAACCTTTTAGCTGTTCGAGTACTGAACAAATTTTGAAAATCTCATCAATTTCTAGGCTGCCTGGGAAGAGTGGTCGAGTGTATGTCAGCTCAGCCATAATACATCCAACAGCCCAGATGTCAATTGGAGAACTGTAGTTGGTGGAACGTAACAAGACCTCTGGGCTCTGTACACCTGACACAAGGCAAGCAACAGAACAGCATCACTAATAATCAATTATCTGTAACAATCAAATTTTTATCAAATATTTGTATTTTTAAAAAGATTGTCATTTTCTTTCTTTCTCGAATCCTGTTTGCCTCACAGCGTCAGGTCAAGAAGAGATTTCTAAAACAGGCCTTGTATGCGCCGTAGATAGTCTTTTTCTCGCTTCTGTTATCTCTGAGGTCCATTTTTGCACGGCGTCTTTGCATTGTACCCATTGTATCGAGCAGCATTGCTCTTTGAGGTTCACTGTCTGTTGGTAATCTGCTTAAGTGGCCGAACCATTTAATTTGTTGTTTCTTGATGAAGTCTAGTACTGATATTTAATAATATTTAATCCTCTAAAAATATTTGTATAAAAATTTAAAAAACCTCTTCTCATGCCATGTCACGCGAACCAACACCGCTCTTTTGTAATTTGCACTTTTTTCAGCGCAGTCCGGAACACAAGTCAGCCATTGTGTTTTCGATCGAATCGATGAAAGCGTATAAACAATTGCTTCATATGAAATATGTGTCATTCATATAGTAAAACCGATTGTTCTATGTGTAACTGTAACATATTCTACAGATCTGGAAAATTCTATGATTATATGTTAAGTAGAAGCTATTTTGAACAGAATTTTTCGATGGTCACTACCATTATTTTGGAACCTTGAAATTTGTAGGTACTACCCATAAACATCGTATTTGCGTGAAGCGGCATTAGTAACTTCTCTTTACTCATAAATTTTCATTACTAGAAACATGTTTCTCTCTTCTAAGAGCAACTTACGTCTGCAACTTCGTCAATAACCTACCAGACTTACCATTTACTCTTGCTCTAAGCGGTTTGCTTTGCGTCCATAACAACGCTGCAGTTTGCGATCTTCTGTGAATTCTTTTCGTCATTTACTTGTGTCAACGATATCCAGCAATGCTAAATACAAATTTTAATTTTCTTTTATATTTCAAACATTATTTATGCCTTTCAGTTGACTTTTGTATCAAGTATCAACGGTAATATTAAATATCCCACACTAGATCTAGCTGTCCAAAGTGAACCATTGAGTCAGCGATGAGGCGAATAATGATTGGACCGAACTTTATCGTACACTATTCAGATTTACTTGAGAAGTCTCATATTATTGTACTGTGATTTCAGAATTAAAATAACTAGTGAATCATTTCAGTACTCTGTTAGTTGTCTTTCTTAATTATAGGCATTTCATGTTTAAAAGTTGTGCCATTTAAATTGCACTCATTGCTTAGCTGCAATGAAGCTTTGTGACAAAATATAGTTTAGCAGCAATTTCAAATGTAACTATTGCAAGATCATCTACATTTTCTTTTTATGTAAACTTCTTCTGTGACTTTCAATTTGTTAGTGGTTGAACTAAATGTGATCATTTATATTTACTCAACATATATAAATGATTTACCAAATAAGTATCCAGCATGTTGTATGTGAGATGTGCATACATAAGTAAATATATAAAACTCACACTATTCAAAGAGTCACTCAGAACAGCACAACATATTGCAGATAAATCAAGAAATATATGAATACAAAAATTAACCTCTGATGCTAGAGTGAATAATTTACCAATATGCTATTATTATTTTCTAAATTGTTTTGGTTGTGTGGAACATATAATGAGCACTAGATCAACAGTTTCAATAAATAATATTCATTATGATCTCCCCATGCAACTGACTTCAACCTTGCAATAACATTAAATATATTTATTACTTTATTTTAAAAACTGGAGATAGAGGTTGTGTGAATAATTTACTCAGAAAGTGTTAAAAGCTTGCCATCATTGCAAGACTAAGGTCAAATGCATGGGGAAATTAGAAAGGATATTATTCAATGAAATTGTTGATCTAGTAGTCAATACATTTTTAAAACAATCAAGAAAGTTTTTGACAATAATGAAAACACACTGGTAAATCATTTACCTGTACTTCAACTATATAGAAATTATGATTTATACAAAGATCTGATTTGCTGTATCATTGTGTTTACTGTACCTTTGATTAATCAATTTTACTCAAAGCTCAGGTCCTACACAAAACTTTCAATGACATAAAATGTGCTTGTTCAATGTATGTTCATATAGAAGACATGATGCAGTATTTCATCACTAATTATCACATTTAGTTCAACCACTAACAAATTAAAAGTCACAGAAGAAGTTTACATAAAAAGAAAATGAAGATGATCTTGCAATGTTACATTTGAAATTGCTACTAGACTATATTTTGTCACAAAGCTTCATTGCAGCTAAGAAATGAGTGCAATTTAAATGGCACAACTTTTAAACATGAAATGCCTATAATTAAGAAAGACAATTAAAAGGATACTGAAATGATTCACTAGTTATTTTAATTCTGAAATCACAATACAATATGAGACTTCTCAAGTAAATCTGAATGAGTATGCGATAAAGATCGGTCCAATCATTATTGCGCTATCAGCTGACGAATGTTCACTTTGGACAGCTAGATCTAGTGTGGGATATTTAATATTACCGTTGATACTCGATACAAAAGTCAACTGAAAGGCATAAATAATGTTTGAAATATAAAAGAAAATTAAAAATTTGTATTTAGCATTGCTGGATATCGTTGACACAAGTAAAATGACGAAAAGAATTCACGAGAAGATCGCAAACTGCAGCGGTTAGTTATGGGCGTCAAAAGCAAACCGCCGTAGCACAGATAAATGGGAGTCTGGTAGGTTATTGACGAGTTGCAGGCGTAAAGTTGCCCTTAGAAGAGAGAAACATGTTTCTAGTAATGAAAATTTATGAGTAAAGAGAAGTTACTAATGCGTTTCACGTAATACAATGTTTATGGGTAGTACCAAGCGAAATTTTCAAGGTTCCAAATATGTAGTGACATCGAAAAATTTCGTTCAAAATAGCTTCTACTTAACATATAATCATAAAATTTTCCAGATCTGTAGAATATGTTACAGTTACACGTAGAACAATCGGTTTTACTATATGAATGACACATACTTCATATGAACGAATTGTTTACCGCTGTTTCATCGATGTCGATAAAAAACACAATGGCTGACTTGTGTTAAATTTATTTACGTCACGGACTGCGCTGAAAAAAGTAGTGAAATTACTAAAGGCGGTATCTCAATGCAAATATGCGCGTGTGTGATACATTGGTGAATATGGTATTAGGCCCATATCATTTTGTGACCAACATCCTGCTGGCCGTATTTTACTCCCCCAAAAAAATCTCAATTCTTGGATTTGAACTAAGACCGCATCGTGGTGCAGGGCCCGCAAGGAAGCAAATAATAGTACTACTGTGACCTACAAAGCATGTAAAGAGGCGACTTCTTCTTCTTTGCGTTCGTTCTTCACGACCAATTTTAATCACTCTTTGTGATATGTTTGATCTTTGCAAGAACGTGTATCTTGCACATTGGTTTGTAGGCCCTAAACGCATAGATTTCTACAAGCTTAGGACATGTGCATCCGATTTCAGCCACACCTCCTTAGTCGCCTCTTAACGACATGCATGGCAGGTAACAGTGGTTCTATTCTTTGCACCCCAAATTTGGGCCCTGGTAACCACTCGGGCGTGAGCGACTGATGTAGGAGCCTAGGAAGCTACCTTAGTAAATAAAAAGCATCGCAGAAATCGGATGTGCTGGCCTACCTGTAGGCGCATAACTGGCACAATGTACAAATGCTCTTAGGCTCAGATCACAAACAAATCACACAGAGTGGTTAACAAGTGGTCGATATGGGCGTTCGAAGAAGAAGAAGAGGAACTAAGACCACCTTTCTAGGATAGAACTTACCAGCGTGTTGACACATAATCTGTGTATGGAGGTCTTGATCGTATCTCCCTTGCCAATCCAAAATCTGCGATCTTCACCTGTTCTGTGCCGTTACACAGGAGATTCTCAGGTTTCAGGTCACGGTGAAAGAAACCTGTGCCACAACGAACATAAATTGTCAATACATTCATATCTAGCCAACAAAACAGTACCATTATATGTCAAACACATCAGGTCTTGAACTTATGACTATTTGTATACAGAATATCTACTGATTTGACAGTAACTACCTAACCCACTGCCTGTCATCACCAACTCAACCTCTAGAGCTGGTCACCACTGCCCAAACCTCTGCTGCTGGTCACCATTCACTGAACCTCTGGTGCTAGCCACCACTCACTAAACCTCTGCTGCTGGTCACGATTCACTGAATCTCTGCCTCTGGTCATCACTCATTGAATCTCTGGTGCTGGTCACCACTCACTGAACCTCTGCTGCTGACCACCACCTGCCAAACATCTTCTTCTGAATTTTTATGCGCTGCATGACTTGCATGAGCCTACATTTATCATCAAGGGAAAATTTTTATCGCGCATGACTTGGCCATGAGCCTACACTTTATCATCAATCTCCCATATAATTAGGCATTGATCTCACCTATGCTAAAAAAGAGACTAATGGAAAATAGCCCAAAGCACTTCACATTGTGAATCGAGTACTATTTTAGCATGAAACAAACCCTGTACCTACAAGCCATAGATACAAATATAAAACTAACAACTCACTTCATATTTATCTGGAGAAACTTGGAAATAACTTCTAAAATGGAGCTGCTGTCTGACTGACAATTTACTGTGATGTGTAAGAAATCTTACTCATCTCAAGATGAGTACAAGATGTTGAATCGATCAACAGATTTAGGCAGTTTGGAGCTACCCATTGTACAAGTTGAACTGCATGCCTGAGAGGCAGAGTAAGAGGTGTGTTTAATCAGCGACCCACAGGAACCATCAGTATGCATCTCTTGATATCTATTGGAGGAGACTGAGCACCTATGGGTCTGCCGGAGTGCAATGGCATCAGTTTAGTAACCAATAAGCAATAGCACAAGACCATAGCACATAGAACATAGTCCAACAACAAAAGTGATAGGCAAATTGAGGTGACTGTGAGTGGTTGCAGACTACAAGTTTACTTACCAAACTTGTGCATAAAGGACAATCCTTGCAACACCTGGTATGTTATGTTCCTTACTACAGATTCTGGTAGGAGTTTGTCTCTGAGAATAGAAGCAAAGATTATGGAACCGATAAATAGGTAATGTACAGATGGGGAAGTGAGAATCTAAATAGGGTCTCTCTCTCCTCTCTCTCTATCGTTCTTTTTCTGCCATTTTGATCATTCTTATTGTGATATACAAACAGACTTTGCCAGGACCTATTTTCGTCACATCGTTCAGCACCAATCTAGAGCTCTAGTGCTTATCCTTCGGTGACGTGTCCGATTTCAGTCTGCATTTACTGGGTTCGCTCTTCGTTAGACTCTGGCTTTCCCCAGCCGACCTGCAAGGCAGCAGGTTGCTATTTTCTTTCAGGTAACGACCCATAGATGACCTACCCTCCGGGTTGTTGAGCATCATCTGCCCAGGTTGCGGTCTTTATGTGGACTACTTGGTTTGCCTACCATACAGTTTTGTGTACGGTTTGTTCTGATAGTCTTTGATTGTCCCCAATCTAACTACAAGGCAGTAGTAAAAGGGTCTCTCTCGTGATCACCGCCCAGACCGATGTACCACCTCCTTAGTCGCCTCTTACGACATGCGTGGCAGGTAACAGTGGTTCTATTCTGACCCTCAATTTGGGCCGGTAACCACTCAGGTGAAATAGGGTCTAAAGATAAGGATCACACCAGGTTTCCCCATACGACAATATCTCTCTTAGCAGAAATGGCATGCCATCTGCAGAAAGTATTGCACAAAGCACAAACTCCATAGCTCTGGCAGCAATCCTTTGAATAAAAATGTACTTGCAAAAAGAATGTTGCAGTCTGGATTTGAACCCACAACCTTTAGAGCGCAATGCAATAGTTTAGCCACAAAGACCACCAGATAAGTGAATGCACTGGAATCGTGATTGAAGGCAGATAGCATTCTAATAATAATATGAATGCGTCAGTGACTATTGAACAGCAGATGGATGGGTGGACAGATGGTTGGTTTGTTCGATCAAATATCTGCATAAAAAGTGGAGTGGTGCTAGCTGAATTGATACAAATGGATATGTTCATAGATAATACAAATGATATACACATGGATATGTTTATATCCTAACCAAGAACTACTTGCACAGTGTCAACAAGAGAATATGAGCACCATCATCCAAAGAGATGCTGGAGATGGATCAGACATGTAGCACGCATGGAAACTAACCCTGTCACAAAAACTGCACTGAGATGGACACAAGAGGATAAACCAAAACGTGGAAGACCTAAAACGACCTGGAAGTGAACAGTAGAACAAGAACTGAAAGAAGGACACCCAAGAATAGAGAAGAGTTGTGTGCATTTGTTGCTGTCCACAGATTATAAAGAGAGATGCTCATATCCATAATCATTTGGGACATACCCAAAGGGAGCAGGAGCACTCACTCTATTTTATTTTCACAACAGCAGGGTGGAAATGCGGTCACTAGCAAAAATTTTTATGTCTAAGCAAACCAACCAGGCAAACTGTTACTGTCATGCTACTTCGCCAAACTGACAAATGAACTCTCATTACAAATGCAATGGATACATGTGGCAGAAATTGCTAAGACCAAGCAATCTAGTAAGATCAACCAGATAAACTGTCGTGGCTACATTCAGCTTTAGACTTCAATAAAATGACAATATGACAGAATAACTCACAGACCCATGATTGCCCAGTGACTATACTGGAGCATAAGTGTTGGCCAGACAATGTTTAAAGACAGAGATTATCAGTTATATGAGGACTATCATCATAGTACTCCAGACATGTCCATAGGTGCTCCGATATCCACCTAAACAAATCCAGCAGCCCAACACGCCAGTTTGATGTAGAGATCAATCTCTTTGCATATTTAGTATGTAGTTCTTTTCAGGCTGCACTAATATTGACACCAATCTCTCTCAATCTGGTCAGCAAGTAAATTCACAGCCTGAAACTCCTCTGTTTGGAAAGACTCTCAATGAGTGAAGAATGTCATTTCGATCCATGGCAGCACACTCTTGACCATCTTGACTAAAGACAGTGGTATCTGTGGCCAAGTGGTCAAGATGTTTGCATTGTATTAGGAAGGTCTTTTGTTTGACATGTACATTTTCTATTGATCCTAAAACTGGTGCTGGAGCTATGGAGTTCATGCTTTGAGCAATACTCTCAGCATGTGGCATGCCATTTTTGAAGAGGACTAAGCCATCTGAAGGAAATCCCAGTGCAATAAAGTCAATCCTTCACCTTAGAACCTTTTTTTTAATTGTATAGATGCTGCATTAAGTTCACCTCGTCAGGAAATGTCAGATTAGACACAGCTGCCAATTACACTATTACTACCTCTCATGGGTAGCTTCATTATTTGATCCTTACTCTCTGTCATTCTGCAATGCTGCAGCCGGTTTCCAAGGCCACCATATCGAGATGGAGTAGGGTATTTGACAATGTTGGATCACTGACCTAACTTTTGTCTTCTTATTTACTGCTTCTGCAGTCCATAGATGCTGCAAGTGCAAGTCTGTCTAATTTCCTGATTACTGTGAACAGCCTCACACCCTGAAAAGCATGTCCACATAAAATCCTGGAGCTTGGAACCTTTGACATACAACATCCACTCATACCGCAATCTGTCATTATCAATCTGCAAAAGCTGAGAGTTGGACACAACAGTTGTTATAGTAAATGAAGTCTCAGATAGCTACTGGAAGACATCAGTAATGGCCTAAGCTTCCATCCTCATACTAAAAGTAATTGTCCTGTATACTTCATTCCTCCTGGCAATGACCCTACAATGCATGTTGATTAAAAGAAACCAGCCTAAAATTTCTTACCATAAAGCACAAACCCATTTGTATATACAACATCATCAATTTTGAGGTCTGCTTTCCTATTATCCTATTCTGTACTACACTTTTCAAGAGTGATAATGACATTATAGGAGATTTCCGTGTTCACAACTATCAGGACCATTCTTTCCCTTGTGATAGTCATAATTTTGCCATGGAGAAAACAAGTGCAAATGTGCGAGTGAGAATGTGTGTTGAGGAAGAGAGTGTGAAAGAAGAGAAGACAGAGTAAGGGCGTAACAGGAGATCAAGAGTAGTGATAGTGTAATCCCCTTCAACTGACCTGTCTTTCATCATCTGATAGAGGTTCTCCTTCATGAACTCAAAGACAAAATAGAGCATATCATTCTCTCGAACAACCTCCTTCAATTTGACAATGTTTGGGTGGTTCAACTTCCTCAAAGACTGTGCACACAAAAAATCATATAAATAACATTGACATAAAACTATCCTGTTGGCATTGATAGAGTAAACAGGTGCAAATTATGGAAGATCCTTAAAGAATATGGTGTCCAGGGACAACTATCAGGTAACATCATGGCATTATATCAAGATAGTCAGAGCTCAGTAAGAGCAACAGAAAAAGTGACCAACTTGTTCTCCATTACATCAGGTTTCGGACAAGGATGTCCTCTCACCACTACTCTTTATCATATATATAGATAGGGGGTCTCTGTGGCTAAGTGGTTACGCCCTTTGCCTTGTGAGTCAAAGGTCGTGGGTTCGAATCCGGACAACGCCGTTCTGTTCATGAGTGAAGTTTTTTCCAGATGTCCCTTGGATTGTTGCTGGAGCTATGGAGTTCGTGCTTTGTGTAATACTCTTGGCAGGTGGCGTGCCATTTCTGCGAGAGGGCCGCATATGGGATAAAACCCGGTGCAATGAAGTCAATCCTTCGGCTTAAAAAAACATATATAGATAAAATAACTAAATCAAGAGTCAAATTCAGATAATGCTGAAACAAATTTACTGCTTATTGCAAATGATCTGTGCCTGATAACTAAAAATAACAAGACCTACAACAACATATTAACACCTTGAATCACAATTGAATAATTCAAAACATAAAATTGAATAACACTAAAACCGAAATAATGAATATAAGAAGAAAACAATAAACTAAACATCCATGTCAATCAAGAAAGTGCAAGAATTCAAATACTTAGGAAGCATATTCATAGAAGATGGTAGACTAGACAGAGAGATAGAGGCTAGAATGCAAATGTAACCTACCAGTTAGCATCAATGTTAAGACACCCAAAAAACTCATTCACAGTAACTCAGACATTACTTTCTATCCTCACAGTAACTCAAATATTTTGCCTCATGCTCATGCCCTCTTATGACATGTGTGGCAGGTAACAGTGGTTCTATTCTTTACACCCCAAATCTGGGCCCCAGTAACCACTCGGGAAATCCTCACAGTAATTCAGACAGTTCTTTCTATCCTTATGATATCATCACAATAAGTCAGACAGTTCTTTTCATCCTCACAGTAACTCTGACATCTATTTCTATACTAAAACTATCCTCACAGTAACTCTGACATCTATTTCTATACTAAAACTATCCATACAGTAACTATGACATCTATTTCTATCCTCATACTACCCTCAAAGTAACTCTGACATCTATTTCTATCCTCATACCATCCTCAAAGTAACTCTGACATCTATTTCTATCCTCATACCATCCTCAAAGTAACTCTGACATCTATTTCTATCCTCATACCATCCTCACAGTAACTCTGACATCTATTTCTATCCTAAAACTATCCTCACAGTAACTCTGACATCTATTTCTATCCTCATACTACCATCACAATAACTCTGACATCTATTTCTATCCTAAAACTATCCTCACAGTAACTCTGACATCTATTTCTATCCTAAAACTATCCCTCACAGAACTCTGACCTATATTTCTATCCTAAACTACCCTCACAGTAACAGACAGCACAATCTGTAAATAAAATATAGCACACAAAAAAGTAGATAATGCAAATATACAGACCTTGACCTCTCTGAGGTTTAAACACTCGTCCCAGGAGTAATATTTTTCCCATTCTGTACAGAAAAGAAAATGAACAATTAGAAAAAATGAATAGAATCAATGTCCACACAGTCAGGGTGCCCTAATAAATGATTAGCCCCTTTAAAGTTGAATGTATCAATGACAGAGCAGTTGCTTTCTCCAGAAAGGGTTAAACAGTAATCAACTACACTGGGAAACAAATACAGTCCACTGATGGGCAAACCCAGGTCATTGCCACTGACCACAACCCCAGGTTTAATCAGCGAGCCACATGACCCTCAGTATGCATACTTGATATCTGTTGGGGAGACTGAGCACCTATGGGTCTGCCCGAAGTGCAATGGCGTCAGTTTAGTAACCAATAACCATTAACCACTGCCACTGAACTATTTTGACACACTAACTAGCAGATAAAACAAACAAAAAGGGCCCAAAATCTTCTTCTTCATCTAGCATTTTTGTACATTGAAGAATATACTTCAATCGTACTTGGTTCAAACTCCTCAGGTGCAAATTCATTTCAGTGGAATTTTTAAGTAAGGTAAAAATAGGCCTCACCATTCAGAAAACAATGGCAAACTACTGAATGTATAAGTGGTGCCTAGAAAATGAACAACTTGTTTACTGTGGTTAATGGCTACATCCTGTAAAGGATATGTCACGATTTTCATAGTAGTTAGTGGTGACAACTGGAGTATGTATACATCTCCATATAGCTTGTTTTGGACTGATATGGAGGTTGGCCATGTGTGTTTCTCTCATCTTACTTGCCACATTGCATATGTCAGTAGGGCTATCTTGTACTTGTTACACACTCATGCCAAGAAAAATGGATCTGAATATGTTTAGTTACAACAATTAACCTACATCTAGATATTCCAGTCGAGAGTTGAGATCTGACTCTAAACTTTGAAGCAACAGTTAAAGAAAATGGGAAACCTCATGACCACTGACTCAACTTTGAAGCAATAATTATAGAAAAAGAAACTCTGAAAGTACTGACTCAATTTTTGGATTACAATTATAGAAAATGAAAATATAAGACAATATGGCAACTCTAAGATCAGTGATACCATCTGTGTGGTCCCGGGCCCACAAGGAAGCAAGAATAGTACCACTGCATCCAGTGGTTACGGGCCCAAATTTGGGGTGTAAAGAATAGAACCACTGTTACCTGCCATGCATGTCGTAGAGCCGACTAAGGAGGTTTGGCTGAAATCGGATGCATGTGTCCTAAATGTGTAGAATATGTGTCTAGGGGCCTACCAAACCAATGTGCAACGTATACACGTTCTTGGCAAAGATCAAACATATCACAAGAATGATGGAAATGGTAATAAAAGAACACAAAGAAGAAGTACCACTGCAACCTTAGCCTACAATGCATGTCATAAGGAGCGAATGATGTGAGCCCTAGGGATGCTACCATAGAAAATAAAGCATCGCAGAAATCGAATGTGCTGGCCTACTTGTAGGTGCATAACTGCACAACATACACGTTCTTAGGCTCAGATCACATACAAATCCCACAGGGTGGTTGACAAATGGTCGATATGGAGCGGTTAAAGAAGAAGATCAGTGATACATGCTACAATTGTATCGCATTTTGTTGTGTCCCGTTCTGAATAGAAGTATGACAACCTGGCCTATTCTGGCCAATTTCCATCCTCTGATATATGGTTCAGGTTTAGTTTCCATTTTGTATTGTTTTGTCCTAGGATGATAGGTTTATCTTTCTCATAGTTGACAAGGTAGTCTTCTTCTATCAGTTTTCCTTCTTCCTCGTCTATCGGCAATTTGAAATAAAGTCTGCCGACTATCCTGGTGGGAAAATCTAACTGGACCCATTAAATACAAGGCTCAAGATAAAGTAGCTATTGACAAATCAAAAGTTACCAGTTACTTATTGACTTGTGTCTATTTACTATTTAAACCGGTTCTGACTTCCTCGTCCTACTTGTTCATCGTCCCTTCCCGCACTACAATTACACACCATTACCCAACCTTGACCTATACTATGTCATAACTGAACCTTTTCATTTTCATAAATATATGCCAAATTAGCTCCATTGATAGGCTACTTTTATCTTGAACACCCTGTATAATCTACTGATGGCCCTTGTGGGTGAACATAATTATTGGTTCCTCTAAATAAAGTCTACTGGGATAGTGACTCAGTCTATTAACCCTGACGTTCTGAGTTTCGAATCACTGCAGGACAGCTTGGTTGCAAGTTGTTTCATGTGGATTTTACAAAGGGACGATGGCGCCACCCGTTCAGAAAGCAATGACAAACTACTGAACGTAATAAGGCCTAGAAAAATCACAAATAGCGTTAAAAAGCTGGAGTTGTTTCGCAAAGTCCTGTAAGGGATATGCAATTAACACATAGTCCTAGTGGGTGTAACCTTACTGTTAACTTGTTATTAGTATGATATATTGATGGTCTTGGTAGGTCACAAAGACTTTCAGCACTAAACAGTTTAGAACAAATCATCACATAATTATAACACCAAGGTAAGTTAACCTAGCTACAGTCTCTGCTTCAACAATATCCTAATCAATAAAATAAATATTGGGAATATCCTTTACAGGACGCTCGGTATCAACCACAGTAAAGCGGTTACTGATTTTCAAGGCACAACTTAAATGTTCAGTAGTTTTCCATTGCCTTCTGAATGGTGAGAGTCTATTTTATCATTTGTAATGCCCGAGTGGTTACGGCCCAAATTTAGGTGTAAAGAATAGAACCACTGTTACTTCCAAGCATGTTGTAAGGCGATTAGGAGGTTTGGCTGTACATGTTCTTGTCAAGATCAAACATATCACAAAAGTGATTAAAATTGGTTTAGTAAAGAACAACGCAAGAAGAAGGAGAAGATCATTTGTAAAATCACCATGAACACATTTGCTGCCAAACAGACTGCTGTGGAGTTTGAACCAGGCACTCTTGGGTTGTGATCGAACTCACTACTGCAAAGTCTGACGCTCACTACCTAATGATCAATACCTAGGGAAAAAACTATCACCATCAATAGTAGCAGCAGTTAAATGCTATCAGTCTTACTTTTTAATGGCTACTCTCTCATTAGTATCCACTGTGGTTGCCAGGAGAACACTGCCGTATGTCCCATCTCCAAGCTGTTTGGAAATCTGGTAGCGATTCATCCTTAAACAGGTGTTACCTATAGGTCAGTTCTGTCACTATTGTTATTCATAAGTGAAATGTTTTGTTAGTTAACCAATAAGAACCAATTAAGGATTTTACTAATAAAACAGCATATCTCCATTCAGAATAAACATTCATCACATGCAAATTTAATGTCTGCTTGTGATCAAATATTCATGTGACACATCAGAGTGGGTGTGATCAAGTAGTCATGTGACACATTAAAGTGGGTGTGATCAAGTAGTCATGTGACACATCAAAGTGGGTGTGATCAAAATCATGTGAAAATCAAAGGGGGGTGATAAAATCAATGACATTAAATTGGGTGATCAAAAATCAGGGGAAATTAGATGAGACGTTTCCAGTTGAAAATAAAGGGAAAACAGGTTTCATCCAAATTAACAGTATCACAATACAAGATTGTTTTCATGGGGGAAGTTTTGATAGTTCAAACGTCTGGCCATAATTGGTTAATAAAATGTTGGATTGATCGATGTTGAAAACATATAAATCTATCTTCATCAAGTCTGTGTTCGTGTCTTTCACTAGTGGAATGGTTACTTTTGTCTCTTTTTAAAAGTGAATGTTTGTGTTAGAAACCCTTTGTCTTGTGCCGTTTTCACAAAAGATTGAATTAGCCCCAAAAATTATTAATTGTTTTTTGTGGTCGCAGATTTTTTTATTTTTCATGTAAAACTTGAAAAATTGGGACAGTTGTCTTTGTTGAGTGCATTCATCGGGGGGAAAAAATAAAAAAATTATTAAATAAAACCAAAAAAAAACCTTTTCATATTAAACAAACATCTTTCCATATTCATTTTCTTCTTCTGTGATCAGTTTATTTGGTCAGAGTTGTAAACAGTAAGATGAGTTGTTTCTTGAACCCCAGCCGGGACCCTTTTGGAAAGGGGGCGAGCCCCTGCCTCTCCCCACAGTTGAAATACATCTCAATGGTTTAACCTGTGTTTGTGAATTTGTAAATATATTTTTGCTTTTAAACTCAAAAGTTTGTTTTTTTAGGTCATCTAAAGGTGCTTACCCTTTATAGCGTTGCTCTCTTTGCAGTACATCTGAAATTCACTCTGTCTCGTGTTAGTTCACCCATTCGTCGATGGTCTATTTTTGATTTTTTTAATATCTTGTACCCATCTTTTTCTTGGTCTGCCTCCGCCTGGGACCCTGCCCTCTAGTATTATTTTTCCCCGGCATCGTGGGGGCGTGTGACCAAAGTATGTAATTTTTTTGTATAGTATGTTGTTTATCAAATTCTCTTTTTCATTTAGTTCTTTCAGGACATCAGTGTTCTTTTTTTGGGTTTTTTTTTAGGGGACTAATGTAATTATGTAAAGTTAGTAATAGTAGTAGACCCTTTTAGTCCCTAGGTACCCAGGGGCCGCTGGGTAGGTAAAAGAACCCAAATTACTGTGTCAGATACAGGTGGAAGTATCTGTCCCCTTTCTCCCAAATTTTGGGCGCTCTCTTGGATGGTTCCCTGGGTAAAAATTTTTTTTTCGTTGTTTGTCAGACTGGTTCAAAAAACAGCAGTCCATTTTTTTGTTTTATTTCAAGAATCTTAAACTTTTAAAATTCTTTAAATCCCCGGGGCTTCCCGTTTCCTTCCCGAGATCAGCCCCCATAAAAGAGATTCTTGAACATAGAGCATATTTTTGGGTGTGGCCCAGTAACCTGAGCGCCCCAAAGGGGAGGGAAACAGTGGGGAATTTCTGATCTCTCATGTATAATTTCTTTTTGTGGTCCTTCCAGAATATACTAATAATACGCTAATGCTTTTTGAAAAGGGAGTTTTTTTCTGTCTGACATAGATTCCCAAACATTTTACCCCCCCGCTCACTTTGCCAACATAAACCTTTTTCGCCCCCCCCACATTATAACAGTTTAAAAACCCCCCCCACATATATACATTTCTTTTTTTCTTTCCCTGAAAAAGATTTTCTTAATACATGGCAAATTTTAAATATTTATGATAAATAAAAATTGTAAAAAAATGGGTCATAAGCGGGGAAAGTAATTAAATGGAATTAAATTTTTTTATTTTTCCCGAAAATAATTTATTTTAAAAAAATTTATTAATTTTTTTTTTTGACCCCCCTTTTAAAGCATAAAAAATTTACTGAACCCTTTCCCTAAAAAGCGCCATCGGACCACCCTTTTTAAATGCGGTCAAATTTTCCCGGATTAGACCCTGAAGTGGTGCCACTAGAAACCATTTTGGGTTTATTTTATACACTCATTTTTTTTTGATTTTTTTGCCCCTCAAAATGAATTTTTCCTAATCTCCCCCATTTAGTGTCAGTCTCCCCGTTGGGGGTTGGGGCTCCGGAAGCAAAAAAGGGGTGCAACCACAAGACGGTCACAACAGAATGAGACACAACCACAAGGGGATGTTGTAAAGGATGATGGGATCTGGAAACTACCAAAAAAAAGTGTTCAGAAATAGGACGGCCTACTTGTGGTACATAACTGTACAATGTACAATCGCTCTTGCTCAGATCACATATGAATCACACAGAGTGGTTAAAATGGTGATATGGGCGTAAGAAGGGGTCTCAGTCTCAGTACAAGGTTTTCAGAGAAGGGGCGGGTACAATTTCAGGCAGTCTTCCGTTTGAGTTTATTTTCTGATTGGGGAAAAAAGGACTTTTAAAGGCCCATCTAAATAATGAGAAATGCCTGCAGTAAAGTCCCGGCCTTTCCGGGGTGCTCCCGTTTTAAAACTAACACGGCTCTGACAAAGCGGTCCCGCGCTTTTTGGGCCCCAAGCCGGAAGGGAAAAATACAGGTTTGGCTGGGGTAACCCAGACAAAACCCCGGGAGGTGTGATCCCCGATGGTAAGCGGATGCATGGCCCACCTGTGGGGGAAAGTCCAGACCCCCACCAAGATCAAAAGGACTCATTTTGGAAAAAAAAGCGGAGAAGGTAACTCCAAAAAACCTCTGATGCCCGGCAGTGGGGGAAAAGCCAGCCATGGATGGGGAAACCCATAATTTCCCCCCACTAAAACGGACATGTCAGCCAGAATGGCGTGGGCCCCAGAAATGGAAAAGACATAAACCTACGGTTAGTGGTATGCTCAGATATTTTTTAGATTGGGGTTGCCCCCTGTGGACTGCTGCCGGCGGGAGCAGCCCCGGGACCCAAACCAAGGTCCCCCGCTACTGACAGAGCTTCGACGAAGAACCAGGATTAACAGGAAACCACGGGTCAAAACAAGAACAACACACTGATCATGCAATGGAATGCAGAAGGGGGCCAAAAGAAACTTGAACGAAAAAATTCCTCATGAACAACAGATAAAACACTATGCAAAAGGAAACACATCTAAAAAAAAACTCCCCGTTTCTACATCAGAGGCTTGAG
Organism: Arion vulgaris; assembly: GCA_020796225.1. NCBI lineage: Eukaryota > Metazoa > Mollusca > Gastropoda > Stylommatophora > Arionidae > Arion > Arion vulgaris. Next base: position 22,452 of record JADZMA010000924.1, read on the forward strand.
ACATACAGACTGGATAGAGACGGACACAAGGGGAGGCATCATCCCTGTCAAAAACAACATCGCAGCCTCAGAAACCTCCAAAAGTACAGGTGAAGCCAACACCAACAGTCAAAATACATGTCCCCAAAACCCAAACATGTTCAAACTACTACTCCCCAAACAACAAGAAATTAGAACTAGAGGCATACATACAGCGGGGAAGAACCAAAAAACCCCTGGCGTTTTTAAACCCTCCCCAGCTGGGGATACATATGGACTCAAGAGGAGATGAAGTAGGGGAATGGATGATGGAAAACCTACTCATACTATAAACAAACCTGATTCAGAGCCAACTTTCTACTCAAGAGTATGGAGAACACAAAGACACCCGACCCAAATTTTACGAAGACATCCAGGGGGCAAAAAGAGGTAAAAACAACTGGGGGGAAAGCGAACAAACCAATCATTATTACTTGGAAAACTCAAGTCACCAGAAAACAGGAAAAAAAATAGCCACGGGAACTACAAAAAAACTGGAACCTGACAGAAACCTAACTGAAGGAAACTGGAAACCCACACAACAAACAACACCCAAAAAAACATTACAGCTTTAAAACATCATCTGCAAAAAAAATCAACCCCCAGAAAGAAAAAACACCGAACCCTTCGGGACCAACGAACTACAACAAAAATGGAAAAGCCACACCCAACAACAAAAATGGAACAAGACCCATCGACACAAATGTAACAGAACACAACAAAAAAACCCCCATATAAGAAAAAGAAAAACTTTGCATTAAAAAAAGTTGGCGGAAAAAAACAACAACATAAACATGGAAAAAAAAGCACAAAACTAGGGCGTTTGAAAAGGGTCTAAAAAAAAAACCCCCCCCTTTGCCTGCACAGTCATAAAAGGGGGGGGAAAACCTACATGGGCAAAATAGCGAAACATTCTTGGGGATGGCTTTGCAAAAAAGCAAAACATGCCCAAAAAAAAAAAGTAGAAACAAAAAAAAAAAAAAAAATAAAAAAACAACTTGAGACAAACAAGAACAATGAAAAAACTTTTCTCTCAAAGAACGGGACAGCGAATAAAAAAAAAAAAAAAAAAGGCCCCGGCCCCAAGGGGGTGACAAAAAAAATGAAAAAACCTGGGAACAGGTGGCAGAAAACACCCCCTGGACCTGTTAAACCAATCTTGGGTGCAAGGGTATATCCAAAGGAATGGAAGGGGGGGAAATAACCCCTTTGGAAAAAAAGGGAAACCCGGAAAAAAAAAAAGCAGTCCTAAGCCCCCTCCCCGCCTTGGGGAAAACAATGGGCGGCTTTAAACAACAGGCGCAACTTTTTAGAGGAAAGAAAATCTTGATGACGCCTCAGGCTTCAGAAAACACAGAAGACAGATGACCAAACCATATTTTTCAAGAAATTGAAATGTTTTGAACAAACACAAGCTGCGGCCACCTTCTTGACCCGCTAAAACCTTGCAAAGTCGGAAAAAAAGGGCTCCCGCAAAACTAAAGCGGGGTCGGTCAATGTCACATGGATCAAAATTTCCCACACAAAGATTTCAAGTCAAACTGGAAGGACATAAAGCAAACCAGACTAAAGATGGGGTTCCACAGGGAAGTGCAATATCCCCCACACTCTTCATCCTTTTTCAATGATCTCCCCAAAAAATTTACATCTAAATTTACAAGGACCCATGCAGACGCGGGATATAAAAACAGAATACCCAAGGGAATGCCAAGATCAGAATGCAAGGATATAAAAGTAAAGAAATGGGGAAAACCGGGGGTCACAAAACAAAACGCAATTTCCACTGTTCTCCCCCCACAAAACCTGAACAAGTCGACATCCTGGGCAACAAACCACTCAAAAGGGGGACAATCCACCTATCTAGGAATAAAAATTGACAAAAAAACTACATGGGGTCCCCACAAGAAGAAACACAAAGGGAAAACCAAATAAAATTAAAATCATGAAAAAAAAGAAACCCACTGGGGGAGATGCAAACACACCAAATATACACAGGATATTTTTGTAAAAATGGAGGGCCAAGGGGCCCACACAAACCCCCAGCACAAGCAAATCTACACAAGCTAGATAAAATACAGAACACAGGCTCAAATCACCGGGGGTCTGGGAATCACAAATCAAAGATCTAGAAGCAATGTGGCATTGAGAGCCTGGGACGCGAGGAACAAAAAAAATACACTATCAGAAAAATTCAACGCACAGAAAAAAACCCCCTACCAAACAATCAACGAACCCCCCAAAAAAACCATAAAAAAACACAGCTTCCATCACTTGTCAAAAACACTCTCTGAAAAAAAATGGACATCCTCTCAAAAACCCAGCAACCTGGGGAAAAGATAGTACCATTCAACAACACAGACCACAGCCCAACCACAGTGATAACAACAATTCCAAATGTAGACAAAAAAGGGGGAAGAAACAGGTCCCATCTTGAGCAAAAACACTGAACACATTGAACCTCAACCCCATCCCAGTGGACCCATATATACACAGACGGATCATCAGAAAGACAGCGAGGAAAGGAGGGGCCGGAACCATCATCATACTCCCAAAGGCCTACACTAACAAATTCAATATGGAGAACTATCAACAAATTTTTGAGCGAAAAAGGCAAGGGGTGCCTCAAAAAAATAGCAAAAAAAATCCAAAAAAACAAACTTTCTTCCTTTGGACGCTTGTCAGTCCCGCAGGCCACACAAAAAGGGGAACCCCAAGATAACATGGAAAAAAGCTGATACTACCAAACAAGCTAGAAAACCAAAAAAATTTTTCTCAGTGGATCCACCCCCTGTGGGGTTCCCGGAAATAAGAAAACATGCTGGCTAAGGGGGGGAACAAAACCACAACAGAAAACCCGTATCACTACAGAAATCAAACACATATCAAAAGAAAGTACAAAAATATGGAGCAAAAACCCACAGCAAAAAACCCCCCAAGATCCATCACAGACTAAACAGAAAAGCACACAACAATCTTTCCCCAAGAACAGGCCTGCAGGTCAACAACATACAGAATAAAACCTGTAGCTGAATGTGCATGCCAGACAGAAACAAGACTCAGAGCACATCCTGCAGTCATGTCCATTATACATACCAACGAAACGAAACATGGCCTCATGAACAAAGCTTACAGACAAGCATGGGAACTCTCAAAAACCCCAACTGACATGCAGTTCAAAGGCAACCCATCTCATGATTTGGGCAGATAAAAACGAAAAAGAAGAAAAAGAAGAAGAATATATTCTGATTAATGGGGGCCACTAGCACCCCTGAATCATCTGTATTTTGTTTGGGTTTATGGGCTTAATGTTTATGCAGCCGAAAAAAACTATAAATGACCATTTTGTGGGATTTTAGAGTATGAGCAGTAATGCTATTTTAAATGAGATATCGTTTGTGATTTAGGCTTAAGTAACCCGTATAAAAGAGGGGAGATTTATCTTAAAAACAAGATACTGTCTATGTATAGACGTAGCGGTTGTCATTAAAAGTGGGGGGGGCACCACCAAAAAAAAAAGTATAACGTTTTTTATTATTTTATAAAAAAAAATTGAACCCAAAACCAGATTTTTTTGGAAAAATGTCTGGCCCCCCCCCAAACCCAAAAAGATCAACCCCCATTATAGGATAGACATACTATATTTTGAGTATGTATATTAATAATATTTAAATTTTTACGCCCAGTGGTTTCCCCAAATTTGGGTGTGAAAAGAATCACTTTTTCCCCGATGTTTGGGGGGATAAGGAGGTTTGGTGAAAAGGGTGCATGTCCGCTAGGGAAAGCTCCCAAATAAATGCTTGCAGCGGATGCACCAGGCCGCAGGCGATAAAAGGTGCACGACCCCCCTGGGGGAATGGGATTAACTCCGGTTGCCAACCCAGTTTGACGATAAAATCTAGACCACCATCGAGGTGGCCAAAACTTTGCGGAAGGGTGGTCAGGGGGAAAAAGAAATCAGGAATAATATCCCAGAACTGTCCCAATGCGATTGGAAGAAAGGGTCCCTTTATTGGGGGTCCAGAAAAATTTTATCTGGGGTGGCTGATAATCTGGGCAGACGGATTTGCCTTTATTAGAATCGAAATCCAATCTAGTGAGAACATGAAGAAGATATTAATTGTATATATTTGGTTAGTTTAGCAACTTAGCAAGTTTAAGTTAAATCATATATAATATTTATTATATACTATACTATTAATCAACTATACCATTTACTTATATAATAATACTAATACTTATTATACTTAAACTAAAAACTAGCTAGTTGTTAATGTTGGTAGTAAGTTCTACTAGTACCTTACTAGGTTACGTGTATTGTATTTACTATAATTATTTGGAAATTTTAAACTGTGACGATTGATTCAATCAATTTGAATTTTGATTTCAATTTTCACTGATTAAATCTTGTTAGTGTTGAAAATCAACTCATTGCTTCTACAAATAAAGCTACGACCAACTTCAGTATAAATAGTTTCAGTTCTTCTGAAGAAATATATTGTTTTACTAATCTCTGATTTAGTTCTATCGCTAAACTTTATGAAAAAGCTACACCAACAAACCGGGATTGGATCACGTTCCATTTTTAGCCGCCATCTTGCTGTTGCTAGTGTTGTTTGATTGTCACGTGACCAAATTATAGCAACCAAGAAAAACAACATAGATTTCAAATATAAGCTCATACGATATATTATTCTTCTTCGAACGCTCATATCGACCACTTGTCAACCCCAGGTGTAGTTTGTATGTGATCTGAGCCTAAGAGCGACTGTACGTTGTACCAGTTGTACGCCTACAAGTAGCTAGCACATCCGATTTCTGCGCTGCTTTTATGTAATTAGGAGTATTCCTAGAGGCCTACATCAGACGCCTCTTTTTCATGCATTGAAGGTTGCAGTGGCTTTCCTGGCGCCTTCAATGCATGTCGTAAGAGGCGACTGACGAGATATATAAAAAACATTATGGTTGTTGTATGAATCCTCTATATATTGTGACAGAAAGTAGCAACAAAGGACTCGGATTTGAATATTAAGAGACAAGTTATGATAATATCAAAAAAGAAGCAGACTTTTTTTTGCCAAATGCCATCACAGTAAATGGGACTGATCCTAAGACAAGTGCAGCAATTTAAATACCTCAGAGTCTGGTAACATCAGATGGTAGATGCCGATCAGAAATAAAGGCAAGAATAGGATAAGCAAAAACATCATTCAAAACCAGAAGCATTATCTGCAACAAGTTCTTGTCAATCCCGATCAGAATGCAGTTATTCATTTCACATAGAACCAATACTGACATACGGATGCGAGTCATGGACGTGAACACAGATCGAAAAATCTCTAAGGAGCCACAGAAATGTGGTTTATAGAATAATTATGAGAATCCCATGGACTGCTAAAATGACTAATGTTGAGGTGCTGAATGA
>JADZMA010000925.1:0-27883 GCA_020796225.1 Arion vulgaris
ATCGATAATCAAAGAGTTATGTATCCAAGAAATTTTTCCCAGTATGTTCAATTGTTAAAAATAAATTTTTAAAAATTTAGTTTAATTTATGTGGAAATGGAGAAGACGAGATTGCATAAACTGTGTTATCAAAAAGTCAATTTCCATTAGTAACACTTCCCACCTCTTGCCTTAACGTATGGACACATGGGGAAAGTTTAAGATGGATAGGAAGGAATTAATACTTGGGTTTGTCGTGACTGTCTGTTTAATGAAGACACTAAAATTGATATTGAATCTATTCATCGATAAAAGAAGTTAGAAATTAGACGTTATAGATCTGTATTTGCTATAGTAGTGGTTACTGTCACAATCTATCGGCTTGCTAACTACGTTGTAGGGTTGAGGTAGAAAAATAAATATAACCTAGAAGTTGTTCCATTTCCTCCAAGGCGTGTAAGAACACCGTTAGTCTGAATTCACGTTTATCTCCTCTAAAAATCAGCTAGACAAACCTAACCTTGCTGACTGCAGTATCAGGAGTCTGTTCACGCTTCTTCTTCTTGGAACACTCCATATCGACCATTTGTTAACCACTCTGTGTGATTTGTATGTGATCTGAGCCGAAGAGCGATTGTACATTGTGCCAATTATGCGCCTACGAGTAGACCAGCACATATAGGTCCTACATTAGTCGCCTCATACAACATGTCTTGTTTTTATAGATAAAACCTGAGTAATGCAAGGTTGTATTCTATCTCCGCTATTATTTGGAATGACCATTTCTTCTTCTTCATCAGTGATCTCTGGTCATGCGCTTAATTTACTGTGGACCACAACTGGGCAGACAGCTTCAGGTCTGTCAGGTTTCCCAAAGCTTAGTTTTCAGGTCGACTGGGTGTGGCCACATGTTGCTTCTCAGCTCACACAGAAGAGGACAGTCTTGCAGGATATGCTCTGGTGTCTGTTCTTGCCTGCTGACACTGGCAGAGAGCTGTTTGACTTATTCCTAGTCTGTATAAGTGTTTGTGAGTCTGCAGTGTCCGGTGCGTAGTCGAAATATAATGACCTGGTCTGTTCTGCTTAGGTCTTTGAGGAGTCTTTTCCATAATCATATCCAGTGTTTGTCTTCCAGTCTACTGCAGATTTTCTCTGTATGAGGGTTTTGACCTCTTGAAAAGACAAGGGTTGGTAAATTTGCTCTTTTGGAACTGCCCTCCTTAGCTAAGACATCAGCACTCTCATTGCCTGCAATGCCACAGTGAGATGGAATCCACTGCAAGTGAATTTCTGTCTTTTCTGAAAGCTGAGCAAGTTCTCTTTGTAGTTTTGTACTGTGCTGTCAGTGGATTTAGCCTCCAGGGCTTGTATAGCTGACAATGAGTCTGTAAGAAATACCATCTTACTTGCAGCTGCTTGCAGCTTATTCATGTGCTGTGCTGCCATCAGAAGGGCTATGAGTTCTGCTTTGTAGTTGGAACATATTCTTCCAGTAGGAGCGCTAGAGACACAGTGGTAGATCGGGTGCCTAATGTACACTCCTGCTCCACCATTCATGGTTGCTTCCATTGCCGATCCATCTGTGTAAATTCTTATCCAGCTGTCTTCTGAAAACATGTAATGGAGATGTTCCATTGTAATTGCTTTTTTCACTAGATTAGGCTCGGCATCTTTGCTTAATAATTTAGGGATGGAGGTTGAGAAGTTTAGTGGTACTGAGTCTGGTTCCCAGTGATCAAAAAGCAATTCTTCAGGTATGGAATTATGATTTAGTAGTTCCAAGTATGACTTTCCTATTTCTTTTGCTTTGTGGTTTAGACTTGTGCACTTTAGTCTGTTCTTTGTTCTAGCCGCCATTTTTCATGCAGTGGATGGTGAGGCATTCTTTTGATCCTTTCAGTCTGTAGAATCACTTTCTCCTTCTTCTGTCTTCCAAGGGCTGGATGTTGCTGCCTTTTCCATTTCTACAATTGGTGTAGATTTCATGGCTCCCAAAATAGTACGCAGACACCTGTTTTGTGTTTTTTCCAGTATCGATTTGTTTGAATGGGCTGCTGATATCCATGTCGATGATGCATATTCGAGGGTCGGTCTAACTGCACCAGTGTACACCTGACTCAGGATCTGAATATCAGCCCCAGGTAGTTCCAGCCAGCTTCCGCATCACACTTTGTTTCTCAAGCCTTTCTGTTTGTTTCCATTAGTGATTTTCCATGTCAGACGACTGTCAAGCTTAACTCCCAAAAAGGTTGGAGTATGGGAACGGGAACGATATCATCGTTAAATTTCAGTCTGAAGTGTTCTTCCTTTGTTGACAATGAGAAAAGCGTTGCCATAGTTTTGCTCCGGTTTATTTCTAGACCCATTTACTTGCCCACATTATGACGCTGTTCAGGCTGGCCTGGAGTTTAAAGATGACAGGACCCAGAAACTCGGAGGTGTACCACACAGCTAGATCATCAGCATGGAGAGAGTGTGAAACATGTCTGGGCAGAGTTTGTGGCAGATCATTAATATATACCAGGAAAAGCAATGGGGACAGACTACCTGTGGACTCTGCTCTTAATTTGAATCTGGGACTGTGCACTCCATCCAATTTACAGATGCTTGTCTATGGGTAAGAAAGTCTTTTATCCAATAGTACATTCTACCCTGTATTCCACTGCGTAAGAGCTTGAGTAGCAAACCATCTTTCCAGACTTTGTCGAAGTCCTTAGACATGTCGAAGAACACTGTGAGGGTTTTCTTCTTTTCTTGGAAGCCATTTTCTATGTCCTGTGCGAGGTATGCCACTTGGTCATCAGTGCTTCTATGCCTGTCAGCCTGTCTGGGCTGGATCCAGTTTATGGTTGGATTCTAAAACCACTGGAGTCTAGTGGTTATCACTCTCCAGCAGTTTTGCAGTGCAACTTAGCAAACTTATAGGTCTGTAGCTCTGTGGATCCTTTTTGTCTTTTCCACTTTTGAAAATTGGGTGGATTGTGGCATTTTTCCAGATGTCTGGGACTCTCCTGTCTCCAACTATTGTTAAATATCTGGAGTAGAAGATCTGTCAATTGGGCCTATTTGTTTGAGCATGTCGTTTGATACTCCATCTGGTCCCGGGGCCTTTTACGATTGAGCTTTTCAGTGCTCTCTGCAGCTCAGTCAGTGTGATGTCTACCTCCTACAGGGTTCACTTGTTGCTTTTTTGAATGTAGATTTATCTCACTCTGACTTCTTTCCCTTGCTCCTGACTTATTGAGCATGAGCTTTCTTGCTTGTAACACTGGGCCATCAGGTGGCTGCTCGCTTTCCTGTGAGAAGTTGTTCTCCTTGCTGGAGAACTGTTTTCCTCTAGATGGGTTGTCATCATTCAGGGCTTTTGTAAGTCTCCACAACTTTTGAGTATCTTTTCCATGTTCAAAGAGGCTGTCTTTCTTTCCAGGATTTTCTACACTGCTGGTTTCTTTCTCTAACATAAAGGGCCCTTGCTCTATTGTGTTGCATTACATTTTGGTCCGTTGGTGCAAGTTCCATTGTATTTCTGGCACTGCAAAGCGAGCTATGGAGAACTTCCATCCCTGGTGTCCAATATGGCTTGTAGTTTTTTCTCTCCTCTGGTATAGCCTTTTTGCAGCATCTAAAATGGCTTTATTGAATGAACGTGCATTTCTGTCCACTTTTCCTGATTGATTAATTTCTTTACAGTACTTGTCTGCTAGTTCTTGGAATAGCTTCCAGTCTGCCTTTTTGTAATTCCAACTAGGGGCAGAGTTTGTAAGTTCCTCCTTGTTAATGTTATTTATGAGGAGTTTCACTGGTCTATGGTCACTACCTCCAATCTGGTCGCAGACTTGCCTTCGGTTATCCTGTGAATGTCGTCTGTAGCAAAAGCCAGATCTGGGTGCTGTTGTGTGCCACTGTCGTGAGTAACATGTGTGAGGATCATCTGGGTGGTTGAGAATGGTGAGACTGTTGGTGATCAGCCATTCTTCAAGGCTTTCACCTCGAGGATCTAGCGTGTCATAGCCCCAGCTTGGTGAGTGGCTGTTGAAGTCTCCTACTATAAGCAAGTTGTCATCTTGAACTTTGATAGCTTCCAGCTCAGTTTGAATGGAGGGTGGTGAGTATATATTGTATAGTGTCATCTTAGTGTTGTTGATAAGGAGTTGAACAGCATGAATTCTGTGCTCATCTGATTGGACCTGTGAAGTTCAACTGCCGGTATGGAATTACGAACTAGTGTTACTACTCCACCCTTATGTCTATTTTCTCTATCCTGACGGAAGGTTTCAAATCCTCTAATGCTGAATCTATTTCCCGGATTAAGGTGCGTCTCTTGGATACAGCAGATGTCAATCTTTTCTGCTCGCAGACGTTCCTCTAGCTCTCGTTTTTGTTGGTTACCCCTTCTGCATTCCATTGCATAATTGTGAGGGTGAAAGTTTGTCCTTGCTGCCAGTAGTAATACCCTGTCCTCCCTGGCTTTGCAAGAATCAACAGGGCCGCCAGAGTTAAGGGTGACCCTTCGAGGCAGGGTCGGTCCCACCACCACCTGGCTGTTTCCCATGGTGGTGGCACCACAGTTATATAAATATTGCGCATGGCCATTTGAGTTGTTCGTATGTGTCGATTCCTCCCCGCCAATAATGGCTTACACATTCCGTTTCTGAGATATCTTTTTTGAGGTTGTTCTCTAGACAGTTGCAGTCCCTGCTGACGAGATCTGTCTTCCCGGGTTGTCTGGAGTCGTCCTACTCTAGATGACTTCAGCCTTCTGTTGCCGGGCTACCAACCAGGCTTTTATGCAGGGTGTGCTCCTGGACACTGTAGTTTAATCCCTTATATGGCCCTTTGCATCTTTACAGACGGTCAGTGAGGCAAGGCTTTTACTGTGACAACTTCTGAGTTTTCGCTTTTTCTCTTGTTTTTCAGCTCGTACATAAGTCTCTTCTCAAAAGACTCTGCGCCCTTCCGTAATTTGGCTTTCCACACAACTCTGTCACAGCTAGTCCCTCCCATGTGCTGGGATCTATAGAAAGTTTTCATTGAGGTTTTCATTTAATCCTTATGCTTAAGGGAAAGTGTCATAGAAGTAGAAGACAAGACAAGAAAAGGATGTCCTCCTCAAGAGAGAGAGAGGACAAGTGCTATTTGTCCCATAGCTGGGGGATGGGTTGCTTGCAGCCAGAGCATTTACCACTCGCCGGTGGGTTCTGCACTGTCACCTTATGAGGCCCCATCCTGCTCCCTGCCTTTGGTCTGGGCTTTCACCTTCAGTCTGTTCGGCTTGGTTAGACCTGCCAGAGTTAGACTCGCCGACATAGCCTGAAGGATCCTAAAGGCACAAACCTCCAACCACGATAAGGTAGGCTAATGGAGGGAAATGACCATTTGAGAGGGTGATGCAAAAATGTTGCAAAAGCGAAACTGTCATCGATTGGGTAGAATCTAGTCAACTAGAAGATTTTGATTTGCAGATGATATTGCCTTGTTAAGTAATAGCAACCTAGATATGCAGAGAAAAACAGATAACTTGGCATCTATAGCATCAAAAGTTGGACTGTAGATAAACTATGAAAAAGCTATGAAAAGACAAATATAATGAAGACACCTATGGCAAGTAATGCAGATATAACTATGGAATCTAAAATGATTTTAAAAAACAGAGAGTTCACCTATTTAGGTAGCAGTTTTGAATGCACAGGAAATGTTAAAAAAGAAAATATGAGACGAATTGGCAAAACAACATGAGCTTTTAAAAGTCTAAATAAAATATGGAACTGCAAATATATAGTATTAAAACTAAATTATGAAATTTCAATTCAACTGTTGTATCAATCCTAACATATGCCAGCGAGAGTTGGAAAATGACTAAAGATATAGAAAGAAAGTTGAATGCATCTACAAATAGATGTCTGCGAAAAAATGAAAATGAAATGGAACAATTTAAGGAGAAGTGATGAAATCAAAGACATGCCCGGGTCAACCCCCAGTGACAACTGTTATAAGAAAGAGAAGATGGAGATATGTTGGGCAAACTTAGAAGAAATGATCAAAGAATATCAAGACAGGATTGAAGGGATGCAAAGGTTCAAGAAAGAGAGACAACCAAAGGGAAACCTTGAAACAAACTTTGCTGAGAGAGGCAAAAATATGGTCTCAGTTCCATGGAGGTGATTTGACGAGTTGCTCAGATAGAGTGGTAGGGAGAAATTGCTTGCGAATATGTAATGTAACGGTTTGAGAGAAATTATTAATATGGTTATTTATTCATGACAAGTGCTAATACGAGGGCGAGTCAGTAAGTAAGTCACACAGGTCTGTAGGATGGCAGGTAAATGTAGTTGGTGTTTTCTAAAGGTGTCTTTAAAGGGGACAGAAAATCGAACTTTATATTTCCGTTCGTCAGGTGGCACTAGGTGTCTCATGCGCATGCGCAGCGAATCAACAAAATGGCGACAGTACTTACGGAGTGTACAACCAAAGAGCATCGTGCTGTTCTTCGTTTTCTATGGCCAAAAGGACTGCCTGCCAAGGACATTCATAAGGAAATATTTCCTGTTTATGCTGACAAATATTTGTCCCGTAAGCGGTGCACAGCTGGGTAGAAAAATTTTCTTAAGGACGCTCTAAAATTGTTGATGAAGTCCGATCTGGTCGTCCTGTTGAGATTGCAACAGAAGCATCCGTGAAGCGGGTGGAGGAGATGATTAGAGGTGACAGGTGAGTAAAGATAAACCCTGTATTATCTGCAATAGGATGCTCACAAGGTTCAGAATACAGCATAATGCATGGTCGATTGAAATTTAAGAAAGTGTGCTTAAGGTGGGTACCCGGACAATTGAAGGAGGAACACAAAATGAACAGATTTCTCCTGTCCTTGCATCATCTCTGTCGTTACGAAGATGAAGGAGAAGACATGCTGAACAGGATTCTTACTTGGGACGAATCATGGGTGCATCACTAGCAGCCCGAATAAAAGCGTGCTTCAATGCAGTGGAAACATCCTTCTTCGACTTGTGTCTAAAAATTCAAGGTTACTCCATAAGCAGGAAAGGTTATGCTGACGGTGTTCTGGGATTGTCAAAAGTGCTAAACCAATTTCAAGAAGAAAGGTGACAATTGTTAATTCTGAATCGTACTGTGAAATTCTATCGATGCTTCATGATGCAATTCAAATAAAACGTCCAGGAATGCTGACTAGAGGAGTGTTACTACTTCATGACAATGCCAGACTACATACGGCTCGATTAACTCAGGAGAAATTTAACCAACTACGGTGGAAAGTTCTGGAACATCAACCTTACAGTCCCGATTTAGCCTAGCGATTTTCACCTTTTGGTCCACTAATAACCCACCTTGGCCGGAGACATTTCGCGAATGACGCCGAGGTTGAATGTGAAGAAAAAACGGGGTTTCGAAAAAAGAGCACAAGTTCTATGCAGCCGGTTTGGGAGGACTGATAAAACGATGGAATAAGTGCAACAATATTAGTGGCTCACATTATATCAGACACTAACGGATAATATTAACAAGATGTATTTCATTTCACGGATCTACCACTCTTTACTGTGTTCTCAAGAAAAATGAAGCGCACAAGTCACATAAATTTACTGGTGATCCCTTTTTACCATCATCCCCTCATCATTCGCATACAAAAGACATATCACGAACTTATAACTACCTACAACATATATATATATATATATGTATAATGTATTTATTAGTGTATAAATTAAAATATAACAACCAAAAACCATGATTTTTCCGAAAAATATTGTTTGGCCCCACGAACAAAAATGATCATGCGACGCTCTGCTATATATATATATATATATATATATCCACGCGTAACGCGTACGCATACACACATACACTCAAATAAGCATAAACACCATGTCGGTGGAATTGAAGAAGACGACCCAATATAGAATTCGCAAGAGTTCGTAGAATTCTGGAGAGCAAAATGTCAGCCCTATGTTAAACTGAGAACAATGATGTTTAGTAGTAGTAATAGCAGTAGAACAGTGAGTAGTAGCAGTAGCAGTAACAGTAGTAGTATTAGAAGTAGTATTAGCAACATGAGTAGTAGCAGCAGTAGTAATAGTAACAGTAGTAATAGTAACAGTAGTAGTAGCAGTAGTAGCAACTGGAGTAGTAGCATTAGTAGCAGTAGTAGTAGCAACAGTAGGAGTACCAGTAGTGGTAGTAACATGAGTAGTAGCTGTAGTAGTAGTAGCAGTAGTAGTAGTAACAATAGGAGCAGTAGTAGTAGTAGCAACAGGAGTGTGTAGTAGTAGTAGTAGTAGTAGTAGTAGCAGTAGTAGTAGTATTAGTAGCCATATGAGTAGGAGTAGTCAATCAATCAAGTGCCGTGCCTGCCGGCGTAGGCGATCATGTCTCTCCACAACTCTCTTTGCTTGGTGCATGTAGTCAGTTTTGACGTCGATTTTTTGTGGGACCAAGATTCAGGCCATCCAACATCTTCTCCTCTGTCTTCCACGATCTCTCCTTCCCTGAATTTTACCTGTAGTCACCAAATGTTCTAAACCTTCTCTTCGCATTATATGCCCGAAGAACCTTGATTGTCGGATTCTTATTCTTGATAAGGTTTCTTTGTGTAGGCCTGATTTAAAACTCCACATTTGTTTTGTTAGCTTCCATGTCGTGGAGTATACTGCTACCGTAGTAATACTAGAAAATTAGAAGAATTTATGTATGTATGTAGATAGAAGAGCGTCTGTAGCTCAAACAGTAATGAGCTCAATCTCAGACCCAAGTGTACCTGGTTCAAACCCCAGGGTGGGCAAGTTTGGAAGCAAATTCGTTTCAGTTTGATTTTGCAACAGGTAAACTAGACCTCACCGTTCAGAAGGCAATGGCAAACTACTGAACGTAAGTGGTGCCTAGAAAATCAACGACTCATTTACTGTGGTTGGTGGCTACGTCCTTTAGGATATGCCACGATTTTCATTTTCATGTAGATAGATAGATATGTAGATATTGACTCAGTGAGTTTATGTGTAATAGGAAGAAATACAATCTGCGTATGTTGAGATTCTAAAGCGTATTTAATTAACTTTATCATCATCAGGTGCCGTGCCGACTGGCGTAGGCGGTCATGGATCTCCACAAATCTCTGTCTTTGGTGTTTGCTATCAACTCAGATGTTGACGCTCTTCCATGCCATGAAGTCAGACTATCCAACATTTTCTCTCTCTGTCTTGTCTACCCACGTTTTTTACCGGTTGTCACAATGTGTTCTAAACCTCGCTTCCTCATCACATAGTCGAAAAATGATGACTGCCTCTTTCTTATATTGATGATAAGTTTTCTCTGTGTCTTGATCTCATTCAACACCTACACATTAATCATTTTAGCAGTCTATGAGATTCGTTTTGACGCTAATAAAATCCCAGAGGAATATGGAGTAGAAGTAAAGAACATATTTGAAATACTGATGACAGTCCAAGAAGAGATGACACCAGATGAGTTGACCACACATGCTAGAGATATCCTATTGTCAACAGCCAAAGATATGGTTCCACAAAGAAAAGACAGAAAGAATGAGTGGATTGCAAACGATACACTAGAGTTAACAACAGAGAAGAGAAAAGGCACGAGAATAGCGACGGAATAAATTAGGTTGGTCTACACAAATATAACAACAGAAATAAGGAAGAACATAAGAAGAGATAAAAAGCAATACCTACAAAATTGTTGTTCAAGGTTAGAAGAACACCAGAAGAAGGGGAGAGAGCAGGAAATGTTCAAAGAAATAAAATCAATGACCATAATGTTTAAACCAAACCTAAATGCAGTAAAAGATAGTATGGGAGCAACCCTAACAGAACAAACATAAATTCTCAACAGATGGAAATAATATTGCAGCGAAATGTACTTGTATATGAACAGAGGTGGAAAGGACAATAGAACGAACACTGAAATAATCACAGAGAAAGAACCAGAACAAACACTAGATGAAGTTGAATGGGCAATAAAAAGCTTGAAGATGGGAAAATCACCATTGAATGCAATTGAAAATAGATGGCTGCGAAAAATAATGAATATAAAATGGAAAGAATTCGGGAGACTGATGAAATCGGGAGACATGTCTGGTCAACCACCAGGAAGAACTGTTATAAGAAGGAGAAGATATGTTGGACACACCTTGAGGAGAAATGATCAAAGAATATCAAAGCAGGCATGAAGTGAGATGCAGAGGTTTAAGAAAGAGAGGACGACCTAAGGAGACCTGGAAATGAACTTTACTGTGAGAGGCAAGAAATATCGGTCTCAGTCCACGGAGGAGATTGAGCGAACTGCCCAGGATAGAGCGGTATGGGGACATTATTTACGGCCCTATGTAACGTATAAAGGACGAGAGGAATTATATTATTATTATTATGTTAATCAACATGTTCTTCTTTATTCGTCTGAGATATCTAATGATTTTGTTTAGTGTAATTATTTTTGGATATAATTCTAATGTGCAATATGGGATGAAAATAACATTAAATATGGAGAACACTTGTAACTCATCTCATACCATTAACTGCTATAATAAAAATACAAATGTGTTCAATCACATCGTTAGGACTACATTGACTTTCATAAACAACACCTTCTTGCACTTTCTAATGGAGATCTCTATGGTCAAGTGGTTAAGACGTTTGTTGCTCTGAGGGTTGTGGCTCAATCCGACCGAATCAAATGGACCCTTCTTTCCGAAGACGTCTAGTATTGTTGCTGGGGCTACGGAGTTCGTGCCGCAAGAACAGGGTCATATTGAGAAACCCGTTGCAATAAAGTAAAACATTCGTCTGTAAATCCATTTTTTTTAACTTTATGCTACAATTTTTTCTCAAGTTTTTATCATATCTAAAAATAGCAAAACAAATGTATATATAAATATTATATTTTATGGTAGCCTGTATACTAATATGAATACTGCAAAACATTATTACTTACAGTAATCGAAATACTGAAGCAACATTAAACGAAACCTTGGGTAATATAAAAGATGGGGTCATCAAATATTTGCTGCAAAACTCAGTACGGTTTATGGTATGGAAAGAGTTAAAATATAAACAAACGACACAAGTTACATACTTTTTAACAAACTCAACAAAATGTGATAGTTGTCGTGGGATAAATGTCACTATAGTCAGTTTTGTCACTCTTAAGTTATGCAGAGTCTTGGACAGTGTAGAAAGCGAGTGTTTGCAATTTGTTGTATGTGGGTGTTTGCTATTTAGGCTTGTCTTCTTTGTTCTGTTGCTGCATTCTGTATGTCTCTGAAACTACTACCCAGCTACTGTGTTATGTACATCAAGACTTTCAATCGTTCGCTTGGCTACTTCATGTATGTCATTGTTTTATACGAGAAATCGTTAGTGAAGTCAGAGATTTAGGTATATAAATATACCATATTAGTTAGTAGTACCATCATTACTGAACTTGATCAAGACATAACAAATTAAATGGTTTGGTCACATAATTGATTACCAACAGATGAGTGCGTCTCGAAGCAGTGCTACTTTGATATAATGGATACAAAGCGGAAATATCATACATGGAAGAAGCTGGACCTAAGGATAACAAGAAGACGATAAAACAGTGTTTATGAAGCACACACACAAAAATCCGTTGTAGAAATCTCTTCTTATCCTGACGCTGTAAAACATGATTAGAGAAAAGTAGAATGAAGAAGATATACTTTAAAAGTAAACATTCTCTCTCGTCATTGTTTTATTCATTTAACGTCTCTCCGAGTTGTCTGATTAATGCACAGAATATCAAGATGTTGATAGATTTGTACAGATATCGTTGTCAATGTTTCATCACAAACACACACAATTAATTACCATGTACTGAAAACAAAACACACATGAAATATTGTCTTTCACTCAAGATTGTATTCACTTATCATCAAAACTAATGTTCATTAATAGATTAGACTATAAATGAACTTGTTCTCCATTGTTGTTGCAGGAAACACTGGATAGATAAAGTACTAGGAAAGAACATTCACACGGAGAATAGGCTTGAATCGGTGTATTCAGAGTTGTTGGTGTTATAAGTATTAAGTAAACGTGTAGCATCAAACACTGTTGCCGAACGAAATCCCCAGAGGTTTTCTTGACTCAAAACACATCATACATCGTCCAGGGATTCAATAATGATGTCTAGAAAGAAATATTTGTTCAATCTCTTGCTTTCATCACAAACCATCATTCTTCTTCTATTCCTCGCTGTAAAATTTGATTTAATTATATTTTATACTGCTAAACTTGACGCCTCATAAAAATCTCACCAGCCAATACTCAGCATCAAGTATTCCATTTAGTAAAATGGATATGAAAATATCTCAATATAACTGAAAGTAGAAGAAAGCTGAAGGTGCAGATCTACAGAAACAGTTAATTGTTAAAATCAACAATGAAGGGTGAGTTATTTCTGTTGTATGGCAATGTTGTTGAAGGTTACTGGTCTGTATTGAAACCCAGCTCGTTACACTCTAGTCTGGCGTATATACTTGTATGTTTATTCTTCATGCAGGTGCCCTGAGGCATGCATGCTGATGGTATCTATTGCTTGCTGGTTAAACAGACCACTCATTCTGACTTCATCTGTCCAGTGTCCCTCATCTTGCCAACGGTCACTAAACTGCAGTATATGTTCCTCTTCTAACAGACTATCAACAGACATTGACTAAACAACTGCAGTGCATCGCCATCATCCTCTCCAGCACCTTGGATGTTTAGCCAAAACAAATCTCTACGGTATCTCAAATAGAACTCACGGATCTCCCAAAGCGTACTATCCAGATTATTATGAACCAGTTCTGTCACATATCCGAGTACTATGAACCAGTTCTGTCAGCATATCGAATACTGTGAACCAGTTCTGTCTCTCTTATCCTGTGTAAAGTGAACAGTTCTTTATATCAGAATTACTACTCGTCTGATTCTGTCTCTCATATACCGAGTACTGTGAACCAGTTCTGTCTCTCATATCCCGAGTACTGTGAACCAGTTATGCTTCACATATCCCATGTACTGTGAACCAGTTATATCCCACATATCCCAAGTACTGTGTACTAGTTCTGTCTCTCACTTCTTTAGACGACATGAGATGATGTTGTCTAATATAAAATCAAATGTACCGTAGCCTTGTCATACCTTAGTGTATGAAGTGACTGTTACTTCACATTTCTAGTTTCTTTGTACTTTGTTTAAAGCTGTTCTGTTTAGTCTTGTCAAGTAATCATTTAACAACTGTCTATATAGATATATTTACTGGTTTTGGCCAAGTTCGTCTCTTCAGGTGGTTTGTTTATACACATAATTTATAGTCATGTCTACTTTAATTAGATCTGAGGTTTGTCTCACAGCTACAGAGACACTTGTTCAGTGTTTAGCTATTCTATCTATTGTATTTGCTTCTCTATCTATTTTATTGCAACAGCTACAGGTACTAACTTTTTCAGTGTTTAGCTATCTCTATCTATTTTATTTTACAGCAACCCTGGGTACTAACTTGTTCAGTGTTTAGCTATCTCTATCTATTATTTATGCAACAGCTACAGGTACTAACTTGTTCAGTGTTTAGCTATCTCTATCTATTTTATTTGCAACAGCTACAGGAACTAACTTGTTCAGTGTTTAGCTATCTCTATCTGTGTACATGAAACAGGTTAAGTTACTAACTTGTTCAGTGTTCATATTTCTCATACTTGAATGGAGAAATAACGGTTTCTCTGGCATAGAGATAAGGTGCGTCCTCTCGCTCCATAGCAACTCGGTTCGTTCCACCACGTGGAGCGATCCGGTATATACATCCAGGGTCCTGATATCAATGTAGGTGAGATCGAGTTCCTATTCATATCGGAGACAGACGATAAACGTAGGTAAAAATTCTTGTTTCTAGATGATCACGTGAAAGAACAACTTGTAGTTAACAAAAGGAAAAAAGTTCGTTAGAAAGTCGCTACCCAAGTAAAAATTCATTATAAAGATTAAAATAAAATCCTTTTACAAATTTTCACCATCTTTAAATTTACATTGGCGATCCTTGCCGGTTCACGGGTTCGTACTGTTGTTGAGATCTTCCGGTGTAAGAAGAATCGGAGCACACATGGTTATTCATCAAGTGCAATAATGATAGTCATATCAATTGATCAACCAAAATCTATGATATTGTCCCCACCCTACTGTGTACCCACATTTGGAAAACCTTGATTCTTCCTTCCTTTGCGTTCCCGGCCTAGACTGATGAACGAATTTTATCATGAATTTACTGTTGTTTTTTTAAGGACTCCGTTTCTCCATTACAGCTTTTCATGAAGCTCTGTTGTGTTGTGGCCAGTACTCTTTCCTTGTATCTGCTAAACGTTGACAGTCTTGCAAGACGTGTTCTGCAAATCATCATCTGCCATATTGCAGGGGCACGAATAGTTGTGCCAATTTTAAATTTATGGAACATGTGGGCTCAGGGCTATTTGTTGTAGCCGGTACGGAGGATATGGCAACTTGTTCACTGCGAGAGAACCATAGTATCCGTCACTGTCAGAGTAGCCAATGAGGTGTTCTTTTGTCCCCTTGCTTTTATAGTGCGAACCGATGGTTGTTCTGGCTTCCTCATAACTGATCCCGAGATCGGTCTGGGGTGAGTCGACCGCCCTCTTTGGCTAATTTGTCGGCTGCTTCGTTTCCCCTAACGTTGCAGTGTGACAGTATCCACTGGATGACAGTGCGTTTGAGTGAACTCGTTAGTTCAGCGAGGGACATTTTGAGCTCATTCATCTCAGTTTTGCCGACGCATTTGAGTGCCGTGATGACCGATAGAGCATCGGTGAATATCACGACCTTTGTTGCGTGTAGTGCTTCTTCTCTCCAGGAATCCTGTAGCCGCCGCTTTGATTGCCTCTGCCTCTGCTCGGTAGTTATTCGAGTATTTGCCAGTGGCAATCGCTTTCGTGACTGTTACTTTCTTTGAGATTTTAAGCACTATTCCTCCTCCGCCATCGCTTGTGCATTATTAGCCGATCCGTCCGTGTATACGTGCGTCACTCATTTTCAGGGTACTCTGATTCTATGTGTTCTTTTGTTGCAATTTTTCTCTTGAGGTTTTTTTGGTCTCTTTTGTTCAGTATGCCTGGGATTGATTCCCATGGTTCACCGGCATTGTGGTCTTCCATGGCGGGCACTTGTCGATTGCCGGGATTGGTTTGGGTGTGCATTTGGAAAGGACTGGATGGTCTATGGTCAGTGCCTTGGAGATTCTAACGAAGTTAGATCTCTGTATTCTCCACTTTCCGGATTCATACATTCTTTCATGCATTGGATGAGATTTGAGCCGTTTGAGTTTGTCTGCAAGTACTACTACTTTTTTATCCCTTCGGTCAGTCATTGGTTGGATGCCGATTGTCACTCCATCGCCTTGATGGGCGTGGACTTTATAGCTCAGTGATGATGCGTAAGGCCCAGTTTGACTGCTGCTCACTTTTTGCAAATTGTTTTCATTAGATGCATTGCTCCACGCTGCCATACCGTACTCTAGGATCGGTCGCACTCTACCAGAGTAAAGTGTCTTGAGAATTATGGTGTTTGCACCCCATGTGGAACCTGCGAGTTTACATCATTGTTAACCTATGCCTCGCTTTTGCCGTAAGCATTTTCTATCTGGGTGCGCAAGTCGGCTTTCTGTCAGTGTGACTCCTAGGTACGTTGGGGTTCTGTTCTCTGGAAGATTCTGTATTGACTTTAAGCGTTATCTTGTAGTCCTTGTTGTTCTGGGAGAACACAGTGTAAGTGGTCTTTGAAGGATTTATTTTCATATTCCACTTTGCTGACCACACTTCAAGATTATTTAACGTAGCTTGCGATCGATTTTTGCTGTGGGCATTGACTCTTCTCGCGCCCATATTGCCAAGTCGTCGGCATACATGGCAGAGTGTACTCGTTCAGGGAGGCAGCTATTTTGCAATGTCATTGACGAAGATTAGAAAGGTCGGGTGAGAGCACACTCACTCCTTGGGAACTCCTTGCTCCAGTGTGGTCTTCATGCTTTTGTACCCATGAACCTGAACTCTTGCTGTTCTGTTCTATAGGTATCTATCAAGCCAATTGTACATTCTTCCCTTTACGCCGGTGAGTTTCAGCCTTAAACCTTCTTTCCAGACTGTGTCAAATGCCTTCTCCATATCTACCAAGACCGCCAGTGTCTGTTTCTTTTCTTGAAATATCCTCGATTTCCTGGACAATGTATTACTTGATCTCTGTGGATCTGTATCTCGAAAAGCCTCCTTGTTGTGCCATAAGCTTTGCTTTCAAAATTACCAAGATAAGCGTTGTTCACCATACGTTCCATAAAGCTTGCCGTGCGGCTTAGGAGGCTTATTGGTCTGTAACTCGCTGGGTCGAGGTTTATTTTGCTAGTTTTAGGATGGGTACCACGGTGCTTCTTTCCATTCTTGTGGTACTATGCCTGTTCTCCACGACATGTTGAGAACGGACAGTAAAACGGCTTTTGCTCTGTTTCCCAAGGATTTTAAGCATCATTGGTGATCCATCTTTTCCGGGCGACTTTCTGAGTTTCAGGTCCCTTGACTCGCTGGCTGCTCGTTACTGGTAGAATGTGTCCGTTAAGTGTTATCTGCTTTTCTTAGCTCGCCAGCCAGAGCCCGAGCTTTTCTCTTGAGTAGCATCAACTTTTCCTTTACTATGTTACTCTCTGCTGACTTCGGCATATTGTTGCATCAGGATGTTTGCTGCTTCCCACCACCCGAAACCATCTTCTTTTCTTGTTCTAGGACCCATATGTGGTCTGCTGGTGTTTTCGTCACTCAGCGCTTTGGCCAATTTCACAGTTTATGGCCGTCCCTATCGAGGTTCAGGAGTTCGGTTGTTTGACCCAACTCAGTCGCGCTACTCGTTTGACCTCTCTTCTGTATTTTGCTGCTGCCGCCTTGTAAGCAGTATTGGTCTCCACTGTGCCTGTTCTGCCTCACTCCTTGTCTTCTCAAGGTCTTTTTCAAGCTTCTGAACCTCTGCTGTCCAGTATGGCTTGTAATCCTTCGTGCGCCTCTGAGGATGGTTCCCCGTGCCGCTTTCGGATGCTTCTGACCCAGTTCCCTTGCCACGATTCATGTTTTTCTTTTCATGCATGTTGATTCGTTCAACAGTTACCCAGTCAGTGCCCATACTGTTTCCAATTTGCTCTTTTATAGTTCCACCGTGGCAATACATTTTGGGCTCAGGTACGAAATTGAGTCTACTTGCAGTTTGACTGGTCATGGTCACTATCTAGCTGCTGGGTAACCGTCCGGACTACTTTGGTGGATATGTCGCTTGTTGCAAAGGCCAAGTCCGGGATGCTCGTTGTATGCCACGTTCTCGAGTAGAAGGTTGGTGGATCGTCTGGGGCATTGATAAGGAACAGGTTGTTTTTCAATCAGTCTTCCCACCTCTACGCCTCTGCTGTTTGTTTCGGTACCCCCATCTCTCGAGCGGCAGTTGAAATCGCCGACCACAATGCATGTGTCGCTGATATTCATTGTTTCGAGTGACAGCGGCGTGTAACTTGGACAGTAAGGTTATACAGAAGAATCTGTGTATCGTTACACGTAATTTGAACACCTATGATCTCTACTGCGCCGGCGTTTCCATTTGTTCCTTCCATCTGCTTGGTTGGAATGCCATTTCTAACTAGGGTGAGGACTCCACCCTTGTGCCCCTTCTCGGTCTGATTTCTGGTCCCCAGTAGCCTTTAATCTCGAACTTATGTCTGGGATTTAGATGCGTTTCTTGTATGCACGCAATGTCTATATCGTCTTCTACCAAGTCTTATTGCGAGTGCTTGCTTCTTGTGATGGATACCTTCCGCATTCCATTGGGTGATATTTAATTTCTTATGGTCAATACTCGACCGTATCAGCCAGTAACTTTAACCCGGTTACCTCGTTCGCTGCTGTGCCGAGTTGGAGGGCAGGGACAATCGGTAGCATAAAGCGGACCCCTTCGAGGCATGGGGCCCCGGCACTCGTCTGCCCGGCAGGACTTCTCAGGCGTAGCACCATATCCAATTTCATTGTTAAAAACATATTCATGATAAAATTTGGTCCATGCAGCGTCAGTATGGGCGGCTGCGTTACACTTTCAGTGCCGTTTTGAGCTCTGGTGCTTATCTTTCGGACGTATCCGTTTTTTCAACCAGCGTTTGCACGGTTCGCTCTCCGATGACCTTTGACTGTCCCAGCCAAAACTCACAAGGCAGTGAGTTGCTGCATTTTCTTTCAGGGCTGCTGCCTTAGATGACCTGCCCTCCCGGGCTTATGAGCGCCATCTTCCCAACGAACCGGTCGTTTTACTGAACACATTGGTTCGTCACTCGTTCAGGTTTATTTACGGTTTGCTCCACTTCTTTGGTTGTACCCAACCATGACACCACAAAGGCAGCGGTAGTTCCCTGCGAGAGAACAGAGTTTCATGGGACGCTTTCGTAGGTTTTTTGCTTGCGGTCTTCGGTCAGGAAATATTATTGTGTATTTTCATGGATTTCCAGTTTTCTGCGTTGCAGTGACCACTTTTTTGTTCGCGGACTCATGTACTCTACTGTTGTCTCTTTGGAGTTTTAGGCGTATTTTGCGGTCTTCAGCCAGAAATGTGTATATTTTCAGGGATTTCAGTCTGCATTGCAGTGACCCGGTTTTTTGTTTGCGAGGCGTTCATACTCTGTTGTCTCACAGTTCTTTTTGAATATGGACGCATATTTTGCGGACTTCGACCAGGAAATGTGTTTATTTTTCAAGGGATTTCCGTTCATACGTTGCGTTTCTAAGCTCACACTGTCACCACAGATAAATTTCACACGCTGCTGTTTCGTGCCTATTTTAGAGGACAATCGGCCAGGAGATGTAGCCGATTTTCCGAAGTTCGGCCCCTGGTTGCTTTTACGTGTTTGCACTTCCAAGGTATCCCCGATCCCTGCCCCGCCTTCAGACCGGAACCTAAGTCTGTTTCCAGGGTCACCGCGTGGAGGTTTTGGGGCAGGGTCGCGGTTTATCGCGCCCCCTTCGCTAACCCTGGCTCATTTCCGCCGTGAACACCCAGGCCTTTGAACCTCGACTGATTTAATGAGCCACTCGCTGGTTTTCACCGTGAGACAGTGTGAACTTATACATGCATGGCTTAATCTTTGAGACAAGCATATGACTACTGGCAGGATCAACCAGATAGCTGTCATGGACGAGACTGGACCGACAATGCTCGGGGTAGGGAGACCAGCGGCTCTGTGCAGAGCGGATCCGACGTCCCAGCGAAATGCGAAATTGAAGTGAAACGACCGAGCGCTCGCTTCCCTGATTTGCCGGCAAGACTTGCGCCTCGCCAAGCAGAACGACACCATGTTTCTACCTGCGGACCCACAAGCTCGTTGCGAGAGCCGGGCCTTTTAACGAGACCACCGTCGAGCGTTTAAAATTTTTAGACGTTGCAAAACGAAAACATTCTTGTTTTCTAGATGATCACGTGAAAGAACAACTGGTAGTTAACAAAAGGAAAAAAGTTCGTTAGAAAGTCGCTACGAAGCTAAAATTCATTACAAAGATTAAAAATAAAATCCTTACACAAATTTTCACCATCTTTAAATTTACATTGCTTGAAATCCTTGCCGGTTCTGAGTTCGTGCAGTTGTTGAGATCTTTCCGGTGTAAGAAAGAGAATCGGAGCACACATGGTTATTCATCAAGTGCAATAATGATGATCATATCAATTGATCAGCCAAATCCACGATATTGTCCGACCTACTGTGTACCCACATTTGAAAACCTTGATTCTGTTTTCCTCGAACTGCTTGTTCACTGTCCATGCTTTGCCACACACAACAATGTTGAATTTATGTCGAACTTGATGACTCTCATTTACTGTGTATTACTTATTTACTGCATATTAACTCTGTCCATACCATGAACGTTACTTGAGTTCTGACCTCAATTAATTATAACACCAGCACCTTATCACAAAAACATTGTGTGTTGACGTTGTATATATCAGGTATCTCATTCATAAAAAGTAGCAAATACATTATTTACATAAACCAATTTGTATTTGACTATTTATTTCTATAACAAAAACGTAAGAGATTTAATATAAAAGTGAATGATCATCTGTGAAAACCACTATAGTGTCTAGTGATGGGATTGATACGTGTACGTCACCATAGTGTCTAGTGATGTGATTGATACACTTGTTCTTCACTATAATTGTTTAATGATGTGATTGATACTTGTTCTTCACTATGGTGTTTAGATGTGATTGATACGTGTACGTCACTATAGTGTCCTAGTTATGTGATTGATACACTTGTTCTTCACTATAGTGTCTAGTTATGTGATTGATACACTTGTTCTTCACTGGTGTCTGAGTTATGTGATTGATACACTTGTTCTTCACTATAATCTAGTATTCGGAACTGAAGTAGTTATGCCTAAAGGGATACGCCCTCCGTGGAACAACCGGCAAGGTACTTTTGCATTACAACTAACATCCCCAGGAAAGAACTGAGGTGAATGATGATGGCGAGCAAAACATTTCAGTTGCGTGGATATCACCAATTGAAACGACCCTCTAAATGTTGTGCGCAGCCCCAGTCCAATGTTTCCAGGGGGGCAGGAAAATGCAGAAGTAAACCTTTGTAAATTGCCAAGTGCCGTATTTCCCGAAACGGATGACCATACTCCTGCTCAGAAACAAACTCACCGTGGATAGAAAAGTAAAGCCGATAATGCAAAGGCTTGACTAGTACAAAATCAAACATTGGCTAAGAGCAATACTTTTCGGACACCCGATCATCTACAGATGACGTCAAATACCATTGTTCAGGTCACATAAAGGCTAAACTTACCGCCAACATATGATCAACGATAAAAGCACATACGTTTTCCAATGACTGAGAATGTTCCTAATCCGGAAGGATCTCACATAGTCAGAAAAGAGTATGGTAGCCAGACATATTCTTTGGCTAAAATCCTGCAAAGCTCAAATATACATGGAAAATGATCGTAAAAGAAGAGCAATAAATACAGAAGATGACAGTTCCTGTGACTAGAGATAGAAGGGTCGAGATCGCTCATGTATCGTTGGAGCGATCTCACCCGGAAAGCAGCGCAGAGTAGCTAATGCTCTTTGGCGCAGATCAAGCCCAAATTTACGGCACTAAAAAGATCATTAAAGATTGTTTATCTTGCGATGCGTGCAAGAACGACCTCACCAAGGCGGAAATCCGATAGATAAGTCATCGGTTTCTGCCTTCACTAACTAACTCTGTGTGAGAAAGATACACGACCTTGGGTTTCCTGCAACAAGCACTCTTGGAAAGGATCTAAGCTTCGTACCTCTGAAGTCAACGAGGTTGTCCGCAAAGGTTGGGGGCGTCTGAGAAAGGGTAATATAAAGGTCGCACGCAAAAATCAGTCAGAAGTGCAATACCAGGCG
This sequence comes from Arion vulgaris, assembly GCA_020796225.1. Taxonomy (NCBI): domain Eukaryota; kingdom Metazoa; phylum Mollusca; class Gastropoda; order Stylommatophora; family Arionidae; genus Arion; species Arion vulgaris. Next base: position 21,462 of record JADZMA010000925.1, read on the forward strand.
TCATGACTTTCCGCCTGAATTAATAGCCAGGCGAACGAGAGAAGAAGAAGAAAATGTATGTATCTGTTATCTTGCTGGCACCTTAGTGTGCATATGTTAGTAGGGCATATCTTGTACTTCTTAAACAGATGGTACTGCAGCCTATTGTGCACAGGACGAAACACGAATACAGTCTATTCTTCTCTACTCTAAGATTGTTCGTCTTCAGCGATCTCTGGCAATGTGCTTAATCCACCGTGGACCACAGATTTAGCACTCAGCTTGTTTTATCAGGTTTTCATAAAGCTCAGTTTCCAGGTCAACTGGGTGTGGTCACATGCTTCTTCTCAACTTACCCAGGGAGAGGACAGTCTGCAGGACACACTTCGGCGGTGTCTGTTCCGCCTGTTGACACTGGCAGAGACCCGTTTAACGTCAATCACTCAATCTATGTAAATGTTATGTGGGAGACAGGGCAGCGCAGTATATTTTCCCAGTATGATGCAAGTCTTCGAAATTCCCGCCCCCTAAAATATTTTTCTTTAAAATAAACCTCTCTCTCTCTCTCTCTCTCTCTCTATTACTTCTGTCAATCTGTAAGCCTCCAAAGGATAGTTGGGGAAGACAGAACAGGTCTCAGAGATCTATTAAGGATAGACAGATGACTGGAGATAAAACATTTTCACCAGTGAACTATGGGGGTGGAAAGTTAAGATAAGTTTTACTATGTCAGAGTTAGTAGTCATATGCTGGCTGGTGAGGGCTTGCTGGCGAGTGATTTTCTGAACTCGATGCATAGCCGAGACAAACACCCTCTCGAGCATAGGCGCCTGAGAAATCAATCATCTCGCGAGTCTATCAAGAAAATCATCATCCCCTCGCTACAAAAAGGCGACGAAAGCGCAAGAGCTGCGAGAATGACAAGAGTCACGACAAGCCCGGGGATGGGAAGATTTATTTTTCCTTTATACTTCTTCCCATCCCCGGGCTTATCGTTACTCTTTGACGGCAATTGACGTCATGGAGACTAGGGTAAATTGTTCGAGTCCCATGTTTGTCTATTTGTTTTTCGGAGCTCTTAATACCTGTACCCTGTTTATTTGTTGATCATATTCGTTACTTCCGTTGCTTCCTCTGGATTTCTTGATAAAAAAAACTCATTGTGCTCATCTTATAATAAATTTGAAGTTACTTTGAATGATGTATGCATGTTTATTATATGTGTATACATGTGTGTATGTATGATATTGTCTTGTCTCAAATATATACAAGCACAATAAACTTATAGCATGTGTTTGTGCAGACACTGTTCGAACGAACCCTACCTGACTGTTCATTGTTTATCTTCCTTTTATTTCTAGTTTTTATGTGTATTTTTGTTACTTTTATTTCGTTATTCGTTTTTTTCCCCAGTTTTTTCATTAAAACGTTTGTATTTGTTCTTATTTGTTTTTTAAATTTGACCCTGTTTTTCGTTTTTTTGATAAAGGCCCCTGTTGGTCGAAAAGTTGTGTATTTTGTCATTGTTTTTGTAATTTGAAAAACTAAAACTTTGTGATTACGTGTTTTCCCAATCAAATAATTTTATGCAGTCTCATCTTTTAATTAAAAAGTAGCATTTACATGGACTGGGATATCTCAGGGGGAACGGGGCCTGTGTGTGATAGATATAAGTTATGTGGGTGAAATATTGGGTCACCTTTGGTAATATATGTTATATGTGTAAAGAGAGAGAGAGGGGTGAGAGGGGGTTATTTAAAGGAAACATATTTTGGGGGCGGCATTCTGGACTTTTTTGTTTTCCCCCAACACCCTTTCCCTTTTGGGTTTCAGACGGGAAGAAGTCTTAAGGATATTTTTAAACCAGTCCCAAGTCCAATACCCAGACCCCATTTTGGCACTGTCCAGTGTGGCCGTTTTGCAAAACGGGGTTTTTGGTGAAAAGACGAGATTATATTTTCCTTTAAGTTTCTTATTGGTGGCCTGAGCCCCGTAATCTTATCTTGCCTTATCTGAAGCGGTGTAAAAGGTTTATCGGGAAACAGGCAAGGCTCAGGCCCGATTCGCCCAACATTTGCGCGACATACCCAATGCCTGTGCCCCCAGAACTCTTTTCATGATACTGGCCATTTGGGGGTCACATGTCCAGGTCACAGCCACGATCATTTTCCCCGGATGATCGCATGTTTTGTCGGGAGAATAGGATTTCTTTGTATGGTACCTTGCACCACGTGGCTCAAGTATTAATTCCATGCTTCTTATATTTTTCTTCCCATGCCTTGTAATCTATTGGGCATGGAGCAAGTTTTTATTTACTAGATTTTTCATTGTTTTTTCCGTTCTATTTCTAGTTTTTTTGTGTTTTTTTGTGCATTTATTTCGTTATTCGTTTTTATTCCCAGATTTTCATTAGAAAGTTTGTATTTGTTCGTCATTTGTTGTTTTTTTAAGTCACCCTGTTGTTCGTTGGTTGATAAAGGCCCCGTTGGTAAACGTTGCTGTATTTTGTCATTGTTTTTGTAATTTGTAAAACTACAGTACTTTGTGATTACGTTTTTTACCAATCAAATAGTTTTACTGCAGTCTCATCTATTTAATTAAAAAGTAGCATTTGCATGGACTGGGCATATCTCAGGTGCGGAACGTGTGCCTGTGTGTGATAGATATAGAGTTATGTAGGTAATATTGGGTCACCTTTGCGTTATATGTGTAATAGAGAGAGAGAGAGAGAGAGGTTTTTTTAAAAGGGAAAAAATATTTTAGGGCGGCATTCTGATACGTTCTGTTTTCCCAACTATCCTTTGGTGGCTTACAGACGGGACAGAAGGATATGTTGGTACACAGTCGCCTTAGCCCAATACCCAGACTATTTGGTACTGCCCAGTGTGGCCGTCGGCGTTACCACGTGTGCTTATGTGATACAGACGCGTACTGTATATTTTACTTTAGCAACGTTTCTTATTGACGATGGTTTCACATGGGGAAACGTATTGCTTTGTCAAACATGCGATCATATGTTGGCGGTAAGTTTAGCCTTTATGTGATCTGAGCCATGGTGTTTGGACGTCATCTGTGTAGGATGATGGCGTCCGAAAATTATTGCTCTTAGCCCAAAGTTTGATTTTGTACTAGTCCGCCTTGCATTATCGGCTTTACTTTTCTATCCACGGTGAGTTTGTTTCTGAGTAGGAGTATGGTCATCGTTTGGGCGCCTACGGCACTTGGCAATTTACAAAGGTTTACTCTGCATTTTCCCTGCCCCCGGAAAACATTGAACTGGGGCTGCGCACACATATTTTAGAGGGGGTTTCAATTGATGATAGCAACGCAACTGGGAAAAGTTTTGCTGCCATCATCATCCACCTCAGTTCTTCTGGGATGTTAGTTGTAAATGCAAAAGTACCTTGCCCGGTTGTTCCACGGAGGGCAGTCCCTTTGCTAATCCACCTCAGTTCTTCCGGGGATATTAGTTTTTAATACAACAGTACCTTGTTCGGTTTTCAGGTGAGCAGTCTCGTTAGATATCACCCACCTCAGTTCTTCCGGGGATGTTAGTTGTTAATGCAACAGTACCTTGCCCGGTTCTCAGTATTGCTGGAATAGCTGTAGGAGGACATACTATAAATAACTTGAGATACGCGGATGGTACTGTCTGAAGAGCAAGAAATGAAATAGAGCTTCAGAACCTAGTTGATATAATGTGACAGAAAGTAACAACAAAGGACTCAGTTTGAATATTAAGAAGACAGAAGTTATGATCATATCAAAAAAGCAGATTTTGCCAAAATGCACCATCACAGTAAATGGGACTGATCTAAGACAAGTGCAGCAATTTAAATACCTCGGGGTCCTGGTAACATCAGATGGCAGATGCCGATCAGAATAAAATAGCAAAATAGGACAAGCAAAAACATCATTCCTGAAGATGAGAAGCATTATCTACAACAAGTCTTTGTCAATCCCGATCAGAATGCGAGTTATTCAGTGCTACATAGAACCAATACTAACATACAGATGCGAGTCATGGACAATGAACACACAGATCGAAAAATATCTGATGGCACAGAAATGTGGTTTTACAGAAGAATGATGAGAATCGAATGGACTGCTAACATGACTAATATTGAGGTGCTGAATGAGATCAAGACACAGAGAAAGATTATCATCAGTATAAGAAAGAAGCAGTCATCATTTTTCGGGCATGTGATGAGGAGGGAGGTTTAGAACACATTGTGACAACCGGTAAAATCGAGGGTAGACGAGACAGGGGAAGGCAGAGAGAGAAAATGTTGGATAGTCTGGCTTCATGACACAGTAGAGCGTCAACATCTGAGTTGATAGCAAATACCAACGACAAAGATTTGTGGAGATCCATGATCGCCTACGCCAGCCGGCACGCAGCTGATAATGATGACCTTGCCCGGTTATTCCACGGAGGGCAGTTTCGTTAGGCACTAAAACGCAACTTTAGAATTTGCACTTTGTCAACCTTACCCAGCAAATGTATCTGCGCTAAGCCTTTGACACGAAGATTACCTCAATCTTCCCGTGTGTCGACACGATACGTTACATCGTTTTTGGAGACACTTGGCGAGACTTTTGATTCGATCCCATCGTTCTTATTGATTCTTGTCCCACAGCTGGCAATCTGCTTGCGACCCTTTTACTCCGGGGGATTCCTTCCCAGACGACTCGAACAGTGCTGTTTCTTACGTTTCTGTTGGTTCTCACCGTGCAACCTTCACAATGCTTCTAGTTTGTCCGGACACAGAGCTCAACTCGGACCCCCTCCTCAGGGCTCCGAATTTCGCCTTATGTGGGCCCACGTGCAGCTCGTCTCGGGTCCACTTTTTGCTAGACGCGGGCCCACGCCTCTTCCCTGGATGCACCCCTCATCCATTCATGTTTATCCGTTCAGCTTTTCGCTTCGCCCGGGAGATTCGTGCATTAATAGTCACTCTGGGATTCCACTAGTTTGCGTTGCGAGCGGATCTCATCCAACATAACGACATCTGCAACACTACTTATACCAGAGTAGCTCTCCCTCGATCCCTGCCCGCTTAGCCAGACAATATCGGTTGTCTGTTACCAGGGTCACCAGGTGGAGTTGGGGCATGATCTTGATAAGTGCCAGCTCACTAATCCTGGCGCTGCGTTGTCACTATGCGACTTTGACCCCGTACAAAATGTGACAAGTGTGTCAAGCAAATGATGAGCAGATAATACACACATAATCAACCTCCATGCCAGTCCAATACAAGCTAAGTGCAGATGTACACAAACTCTAGTTGATCACCAGCTACTTTAGAAGTATACAAGTCGATGCCTGAAAACGTTGGAAGAAGAAGAAGAAGAACAGGCACCAAAAAAATCCGAAAAGGATGACTGTGACATCTTCTAAAGAAACTACAAGATCTTACGAGCATCTACTGTAACTATCCAGGGCATGCAGGAATTGAGGGCGTGCTTTAAATATGAGGATCAATGCTTTTTTATGCTAGTAAAAGTAGGCATAGTGTTAGTATAATACCAAGGATTCTCCGTCAAGCTCATTATTTCTAATTCTGTTCGTTAGTCTACATGTACACACATAACCAATAAGACTTGATCTTAGATTCGATTCTGGTGTCTCTGTAGCTAAGTGGTTAAAACGTCGGCTTGTGTTCCGAAAGTTGTGGATTCGAATCAGGACCGTTCCGTTCTGTTTAAGCGTGCATTATTTTCTTCAAAGAACCCTATGCTGGAACTACGAAGTTTCTGCTTCTTTCAGTTTCTACAAAGTTTCGACGCAGAGGGGCCGCGTCATATGGGATAAAAACCCGATGCAATGAAGTCAATAGTTCGTATTTACGCCCGTGTGTTGCCGGGGCTCCCACTGGGAGCAAAGAATAGTAGCACTGCGACCTACAAGGCATGTCGTAAGAGGCGACTAAGGTAGGGTCTAGGAAACTACCTAGTAAATGAAAAGTGTCACAGAAATCGGATGTGCATGTCTACTTGTAGGTAGATAACAGACAAGGTAAAATCGCTCTTAGGTTGAGATCACATACAAATCACACAGAGTGGTTTAATAAGTGGTTGATATGGAACGATGGAAGAAGAAGTTGATATTTAGATTTTTAGATCTTAGATTAAACTGGACGTGCCTGGTCTTTAATCTTCTAAAAATAAAACATGACAGCATTGATGGCATACGATAATCACATAATGCTCATAATCAACCACATTTCACTTCAACACAAAATATATTGACTATAAAAATATTCACTAATAACACTACTATTTCTTTCGTTAAATTGTCTATGAAAAATAATCACAATTAAAGTGCGTTAATTGATATGTACAATCTAGTTAATGTGGAGACTGTACATTAAGGAGGTAAAGTCTGAGATTGGGGAGGAGGCTGGAATGAGAGAAGGGGATGGGAGAGGGAGAGAAGAAAT
>JADZMA010000926.1:0-27882 GCA_020796225.1 Arion vulgaris
TATGCCTCCCTGCGGGCGAAGAAGAAGAATGAACTCAGAGAAATGCCTGATCAACCCCTTGTAACAACTATTGGGTCTCTGTAGCATAGAGGTTATGTGCTCGTCTCTCGTTCCAAAGGTACTCATTTTGCTCCCTCATGAAGCCATCAGGATATTTTTCCAGATCCCTGATCTCAGTGTAGATTAGATTGAGTTTCTAGTCCTACCGGAAATGGACGATAAAACGTAGATCTGTGTTTATGTTGAGCATGTGAAAGAACCCTTGACACCTCAAAATCAAGAAGATCAGGCTGGGAAGATCAGGCTGGAAAGCCCTGCCCTGGCAAAATTCATTAGAATGATTTTGAAAAATAAAATTCCTACAAAATACTGTTATCAGAAAAAGAAGATAAAGATATGTTGGGTATAGTCTGAAAAGACTCGAACCAAGAATTGCTTGCACGATGCCAACAAGAGAATATGGGCACTATCATCAGAAAACGACTCTGGAGATGGATTGGACATGTGATGCTCATGGAGACTGGCTCCGCACAAACTGCACTGAGATGGACTCCAGAGGGTAGGCGACAGCGTGGAAGACCCAAGACAACCTGGAGGAGAACGATAGAGCAGAACTGAAGGAAATGAATCATAGCTGGAACACAATACAGAGGAAGGCCATGAACAGGGAAGAATGGTGTCGCTTTGTTGTGCCCTAAACGCCAAGGGCGTAACAGGCTAAAGAGAGAGTCTGAAAAGAAATGATCAAAGAATACCAAAGTAGGCATTGAAGTGAGGAGAAAATGGTTCAATAAAGAAAGGACACCTAAGGGAACCTAAAACAAACTTTACTGAGAGATCCAAGAAATATCAGACTCACTTCCATAGAAGAGATTGAATGAGTTGCTCATGAAAGAGCGGTATGGAGAAATAGCTTGCAGGCCCTATGTAACATATAACAGTACAAGAGAATAATAAAATAACAAATTAGAAGAACATGACACAGTATTACAATTTATTAGAAGGTCTGGGGCCTACCAAACCAATGTGCAACGTATACACATTCTTGGCAAAGATCAAACATATCACAAAGAGTGATTAAAATTGGTCGAAAAGAACGAACACAAAGAAGAAGAAAATTAGGTTTTTCGCCCATGTGTTGCCAGGGCTCACAAGGGAGCAAAGAATAGTAATACTGCGACCACAAGGTATGTAGTAAGGCAACTGAGGTAGGGGTCTAGGAAGCTACCTAGTAAATAAAAAGCGTCGGAGAAATCGAATGAGCTGGCCTACTTGTAGCGCATGCTGACAGCGTACAATCAGTCTTAGGCTCGGAACACATACAATTCACAAAGAGTAGTTAACAGGTGGTTGATATGGAGCGTTCAAAGAAGGTCTTTGAGAACAGGTGTATTTCTAAATCTTCCAGTCAAGTGACACAACCAGAACTGGATGCTGTATCACTACAACTCAGAATTCATACTTGTATGGACGTATCCATAGAGCCGAAGTAGCATATTTGTTAGTGTACTCACTTCTTACACAAGTGGTCCAGGTTCAATTCCACAGTGGGCATGGAATATTGTACCTACCATAACAGCTCTTAGGTTAACCCAGCCTCAATTTGGTACCAGGATAAACACTGGGAAGTAAAGGTAGCGGTGATATTGACCATATCACCCATTGTGCAATCATATCAACAACAGAAGAACAGCTACAACAACACATCAACAGACTCTGTTAGCATGAAACTGAATACAACATGAGAATAAACATTGACCAATAGAAGTAATGACATTCCAAGGGGAAAGCACTACCAATATCTCCATCGACAATCGCCCACTAAATCAAGTAAAGACTTCAGTGCCTGGGAGCATTTTTCAGCAAACGGAAGAATAACTAATGAAATTCAATACAGATGCAACAAAGCAAATCAAATGATAGGGCAAATGGTGGCAATTTTAAGATGCAAACACGTCACCATGAACACAAAAAGAGCAATGTTCAACACAATCTTTCTCCCACATTATGTTACCAGTGCCAAACCTGGGCCTGACAACAAACGATAGAAGAAAACTAGTACGACAGAGATGAAGTGTCTACGCAGAATGCTGGGTGTAACAAAAAAGAGACCGGTTGAGAAATGAAGACATCAGGAAAAAGTGGGTACAACATCAGTATTAGACTTCATCAAGAAACAACAAATTAAATGGTTCGGCCACGTAAGTAGGTTACCATCAGACAGTGCATCTCAAAGAGCAATGCTACTCGATACAATGGGTACAAAGCAAGGCCGGCCCGCAAAAGATGGACCTCAGAGATAACAGAGGAGACGAAAGAGACTATTTACAAAGCGCATACTAGGGCCCGTTTAGAAATCTCTTCCTGACTGGCGCTGAGGCATACAGGATTCGAGAAAGAAAGAAAAGAAAGAAAGACAGTAAAGTACATTTTAAGTTCAATTTTATCAGTATACTGATATTATATTGATGATTATGATTGACTGATTCGGTATCTGTGCCGTCGACCACACAAGACAGGCTGGTTAACTTGGGTCAAAAACTAAACTTCTAGTTAGCATTTTTTATTTTGGTTGCTAGTTTTTTTTGCCTTTGCTAACTGAAGTTACAAGATATAGTCTAGATTAATAACTAGATAAGATACTTACTACTAAGAATTAAAGAAACTAGCACCCGAAAATTTTTAATTTAAAAAATATATATTCTGGATTAATTTGTGTGTTCTGTCAATATTTGATTTAAATTAAATTAAGAAATGACTGAAATGCTACAACTACTATTGTATTACAGTAAACCCTCGTGCTACGAACTCAGCAACGAACACCCGGGTTAACAAGAACAAAAATGTGGTCCGTCATAAATGTCTATTTCTTATCAGTAAATAAACAATTTCTGTGTACCACAATCACGCACTGTATTTTAGTCCTCCCAATTTTATCTCATTTAACCTGAACTTCCAAAGCTTCACAATGTTTGTTGTCACCTTAAAGCCTTTCATTGTTAGTGATCGGAAAGGTAACACTAACAGTTTCATTTACCTGTGGATGCCCTTGAGTTTGAGATAGAGGGCGAGATAGGTGGAGAACATTAATATGTACACAAAGCATTTCGGACAGCGGGGAAAAGATTAATCGTCCCGGAAGGTGGATAGCAGATCTGTCGGAAGTAAATTCATCGTTCCAGGATTGTTACATCGTAGAAGCTCTGGGTACTGTATTTTTATTACAGGTACGAGAATTTTATAGCCAGAACACCCAATTAGAAGTAAGTATGGTTTTGGCAGAGGGGGTGGAAGGAGAGAAGGGAGGAGCAGAAAGTGAAAATAAAAGTGAAATTCCAGTTGATAAAAATCTGGTGAGAAATGTTCAGATAGGAATGAGGTTAGATAGAGTCAGTTGAAGATAGTGTCTAAGAGGTGCAGACAGGTATAGATCTGGAAACAAAAACTAAGAATTCTAAACGAAGTAGACCGTGGTGCATTGAAGGAAAAGACAATTGCTGAACAGTATGGAATTGCCAAGTCTATCTTATCCACAGTACTTAAAGACGGAAAATTCTTAATTGTTGCATTAGGTTCGTAACAAATCTGCGACTTCGTATGTCTAAGTCGAAGATATAAACGCTACTTCTAGAATGGTTCAACCATATGCGACTTCAATGTACCTTAAGTGGACCTATAATTCAGTCAAAAGCAAATGAGATTGCCAAAAATTTGATATTCAAGATTTCAGCTGTTCCTGGTTGGCTGTACGGTTCCAAAGAGACACTCAATTTCATCAGTAATGATTTGTGGTGAAGCAAATAAAGTTGATGAAGAAGGGGCAAACAACTGGTTGCATGGATTTTACGAGTGAGAGAAAAGTATGCCTGCGTGGACGTGGGACAATATGGACGAAACTGGACATTTTTTACAATCTTTTTCCAAGTCATACCCTCGGAATTAAAGGTGACAAGTGCCATGGTGGAGCGCGCAGTAAACAACGTCTAACTGTTGTCCTTGTATGTAATGCAGACGGCAGTGATAACACCGCCATGGGTGATAGGCAAGTCCAAGAAACCACGTTGTTTTAAAAACATGAACATGGATACTACTGCATCTACTCTCACCATAAGAAAGCTGGGATCGACAGCACATCATTTCGTAAGTGGCTTCTTCATTTCAACAGTCGAATGGTGGCTCAGAATAGGCATGTTCTTCTGACAATGGACAGGTGTACGGCCCATAAAATACATGATCTGAACTTAACAAACGTAAAGGTTCAATTTTTCTCCCCAAATGCAACAAGTCGTCTTCAGCCTTTAGATCAAGGCATTATTGCTCTTATGAAGAGAGCTATGCATAGCGACTTGTGAGAGCTGCAATTCGCGCTGTTGAAAACAACACGATAACCTCAAGTTGGAGTGTGCTCGATGCAATAAAAGCTATCGCTGTCTCCTGAGAATCTGTGCCATCAAAACACTTGCAGAACTGCTTTAGCAGAGCCTGGAGACATAGGAACACTAATCCTATCGAAGAGTTAGATGGTGACATCGACACCACCTCTCATGACGAATGGGATATTCTTCAAGACGTTGCAAACCCTGGAGTTAGTTTTGAGGAATTCATTAGTGCAGATGACGATGTTGCCGTGTGTTCTCCAGAGGAATCTGATGTACATGTACAATCAGTTGTGTGTGAGGTGCAAGAAATATCATCAGAAGAAAGTGATGAAGACAATAGTATACCGCCACCCGCCAGAAGTGTTAACGGCCTTTGACACTTTAGAACGGTTTGCTACAACAGCTGAAATGACCGCTAGGTTTACGGAAGCTATACACACAGTTGGCCGTGAAGTTACTATGCACTTTCGCCCCCCGTCTGCGACAGCGCAATATACAGGAATTTTTCTGCAGGAAAATAATACGTGAGTACTTCTTTAAAAGTTAATTACTGTAGTAGTGTTTCTATGATGGCATCTGTATTGTTTATGGTTAATACTGTGCTGCATTGCAATGCTAAAATTTGAGTACCCCGATTACACAAATTTTTTTAACACGAACTCGTGATTTTTTGGTCCCTTCGAGTTCGTGTTAACGAGGGTTTACTGTATTTTAACTTACTACTTTACTACTAACTTCATTGAAGCAGGTATGCTACAACAATTAATATAAAAAAGCAAGCAACAAAAACTGTAGTGTCCACAACGAATCTAAAATTTAAAAATATAGTACAATTTCAGTACAATTCTGTTTCACAAATCACTTAATTTCAATCATCGTGCCAGCAAAAGAAGCCGCTGTCAATGCGTTAAGTTTGGACATGTCAGACACCTCAGACAGTGTGGAGTGAGACAGTGTCGCTTCTGGTAGGAGAGAAGATATAGTAATCAACTTCTCATGGGTACTGTGAGCAAATGGACTTTGGGATGGTTGCTGCAACGGAGGACAGAGCACGAATGGGAATGGCCCAAAATGTGCCATGACGTCGATTGCATAACATAACATTAATATAAAAAGCAACAAAAACTGTAGTGTCACGACTCACGACGAATCTAAAATATAAAAATATAGTACAACACGAATCACTGAATTTCATCGTGCCAGCAAAAGAAGCCGCTGTCAATAGTCATGTTAGTTGAAGTGTTGGTGTTTTTTACAGTTGTCAGAGTTGTATATTGTAATTTGTATTAGTATTTTTGTTAATTATTTAATTATTATTTGAACAAAACAGTAACAGACTAAAATTCTAACTCAAACTGTCTGACAAGTCAAGCGCAAGGAAAGTTTTATAAATAAAGTATTTCCATCGTTACAACTAACATATGAAATTTAACAGGACAACCTAAATTAAAGAGTATTTCATATCTCTACATACAGAGGCAACGTATAACAATCGATGATTTTACTGCACTATTTCAGTATTTGCTACTTACAACACAACACGGCGGCCGGCATGAAACTGACTATCGTTAGGGATACCGTGCTGATAGTTATATGTTTCGGCTTCAACGCACACACCACGTACGGAGAAAATTGGATTTTTGAGGGAAACAATTATAAATAAAATTATAAATAAAAATGTAGTACCGCTTTTTAGGACGGTGTAGGACATGTCGCTTTTCTAGTTTTGTAGATTTGTAAGATATCCCTATATATGCATAGAATCTAACGCGCATACCTAGAAAATGTACCTAGAAGAAGTACCTAGAAAATGTCAGTTGTAAGAAAGATCGATATAAAATTTCACAAAGGGGAATGTTAGTTCTTTGCGTTCGTTCTTTACAACCAATTGTAATCACTCTTTGTGATATGTTAGATCTTTGCCAAGAACGTGTATACGTTGCACAGGCGATAGAGCCAAGACTGGTATATACAGTATTACATAAGAAGGGAAAAAATTATTATAAGATATGAAAAAAACCACACTCAACGTTTCGGTGCTTAAGACCTTTATCAAGAACACAAAAACTAAATTAACTAAAACATGATACTAACAAATGATCTGAATCAAAAGATACTGGCATACGTACCTGCGTGGCTCTTGGTCAGCATCTCGTGAATGATAGAAAGGACAGGAAATACGTTGAGTGTGGTTTTTTTTTCATATCTTATAATTATTTTTCCCTTCTTATGTAATACTGTATATACCAGTCTTGGCTCTATCTCCTATTTCCTCAGTATTACCCAGCCCCCCTAACGATTTTCCCCAATCTGATCTGATCCAGCTGCCCATCAGATTTGTTGATTTTCGTACATCAAAAAGGCCTTGGGTTTTTTTAAAAACGCAGACTTCTCACTTTTAGGACCCTTTGATTTAAAACCAACCCCCTGTCGCCTCTTACGACATAGTTGCAGCAATATCTATGTCGTCACTGTGGGTAAACTCATTTCAATGATACTGGCCATTCAGGAGCTAAAGATGTCCATCAAGAATAGGTATTGATTTGCAGTTTGGAGCAGTTTTCTGTACCAGTTAGGTCCCTGAAAATCGTATCATATCCTTAATGGATCGTATCTACCCTTTTAAGGATCAACTTTTCCTTTACATGGATCGAAATTGTTCCCTTTACATGGATCGTATCATACCCTTTTCATGGATCGTATCAACCCTTTTACATGGACGTATCATAAAACAGGACTTCGTCAAAACTAAACGAGTCGTCGATCGCCCGAGTGGTTACCGGGGCCCAAATTTGGGGTGAAAGAATAGAACCCACTGTTACCTACCATGCATATCGTAAGGGGAGGTTTGCTGAAATTTGATATGTGTCCAAAGTTGGGAACTATGCGTTTAGGGGCCTACCAAACCAATTGCACCCATAATTCTTGGGATCTTTTCTTCACATCTTGGTCAGCGCAATTTTTCTGTAACAACGGGCAGACACTTCAGGGCGTCAGGGTTTCCCAAAGCTAGTTTTGGGCGACTTTGGCCCCTTTTTGCTTCTCAGCCCCCACAGAAGAGGACAGTCTTGAAATTTGGGTCTGTTTTTCGGCACTGGGGAAAAGAGCTGTTTACATTCCCAGTCTGTATAAGTGTTTGTGAGTCCTGGGGTCCGGGTGGTGTCGTATAAACCCCGGTCTTTCTGTAGGGCTTTGAGGGTCTTTTCCAAATCATATCCAGTGTTTGTCTTCCAGTCTACTGAGTTTTCTGTATGGGGTTTTACCTTTTAAAAAAGACAAGGGGGGAAATTTGCTTTTGGCATCCCCCCCTTAGCAAGACATCAGCCCTTTTCCCTGCAATGCCACAGTGAGAGGGAAATCCACTGAAAAGGAATTTCCCTTTTTCTAAACCCGACAATTCTTTTGTATTTTTTACGTTTAGTGGATTTAGCCCCAGGGTTTTTGTTAGCTGACATAGTCTGAAGAAATACCATTTTGGCCCAGCGCTTGCAGCTTTTTCTGCGTGCGCCACAAGGTAGAGTTCGTTTTGGTTGGGAACATATTCTTCCAGTAGGACCCTAGAGACACATTTAGCATCGGGTCCTAATGCCCCTGCCCACCATTCATGGTTGTTTTTTGGGATCCATCTGTGAAATTTTATCAGCTTTTCTTCGGAAACATGAGAGATGTTCCATTGTAATTGCTTTTTCATAGATTGGGCTGGACTTTGTTTAAAAATTTTGGGGATGGAGGTTGAGAAGTTTATGGTACTGAGTCTGGCCCCGTGATAAAAAAAGCAATTCTTCGGGTAGGGAAATTTTGATTTATAAAAGATCAAACAATCATGTAAAAAAATTTGGGGTTTTAAAGAACAATAAGTAGAAAAAGGGGGTCGATTTTCTAGGCCCACTTATCTTTGGGGAAAATTGTTTTAAGGTTGGGGCAAAATCCCCTAAACCATCCAGTTTGTCACTTTTGTTGGGGTTGCCTTCCCAAACCCAAAAATTAATATTTCATCATCTTTAGGAACCCAAAGTTTTAGACTTAACCTCACTTTAAATTTAACGGTTAACTCCGGGAAGGTTGGTTTGGGTGATGTTCTTGTTCAGCAGGCTCAATTTTCACTTTTCCCCTTCCCAAAGAAAAAAACTTTGACGCAATTCTTGGGGAAAACAAAATAGGGGAGGGGAAAATCTTTTGTCTTGTAGCCCCCGTAATCACTAATCACCTGTCCTTTCCCAAAAAAGTCAAACAATTTTATTTAATGTAAAAATACTGTGTTTTAATTATTTCTTTGAATGATTTTTCATTTCTGGGTTTTGCCTGCTCATTCTATCTCTAGTATGTGATCCTCTTTTTATGGGAAAAATATTCCCCTTATTTACCCCTTTTCTTTTTATTTTTTTATAGATGATTCTTTTCTTTTAACTCTTTTGAAATTTTTAATCCAGTTTTTTCCACGTTTTGTTTTCGCCTGGTGTTCATCTCGTTAGTTTTCGCAGAATTAGTCTCCCTGCGTATCAAAAAAGGATCCATCTCCAGGGTTTTTTTGGGGGATGGTGCCTTTTTTGTTTAGAATGTGCGGCAGTTCTTGATAGATATTTTTTGGCAAAAACCGAAGTGGCAGTTTGACAAAGCAGCAAGGAAGGGCCTGCTGATGATCTCCGTTCCATCCATTAACCAAAGAGGGTAAACCAAAAACTTTTATCAAAATACAAATGGGGCCGTTTATAAAGGGAAAAAAAGATTAGAATGTACCCAAAAAAAACGACAACCGCGCCCGAGAGTTACCCCAATTTTGGGGGTACAGAATAGAACCACTGTTACCCCTCAGCGTCGGAGGCACAAGGAGGTTTGGGTGAAATCGGATGCCAGTCCTAAAGTGGGTTATGCGTTTGGGGGAAAACCCAAAGGGCAAGATAAAACTTTTGACCAAATCAAACATATCACAAAGAGGATTAAAAATTTGGTTAAAAAAAACAAACGGAAGAAGAAGAAGACACAACCCGACTTCCCGGGTGAACCCCCCCTTTCAAAAATTTGGAAACTTTGTCTTAGCGTTTGTTATTTGCTCAATTTGATCATTCTATTTTTATAATTGATCTTTATAAAGGAATAGGGAAACGTGGCGGCTCGTCATTAAGAGCCTGGGGCAGCCCCCACAAAAAAAAATTTAATGTATAAATTAAATATTCCCCCAATACCATGATTTTCCACACAAAAAAATGTCTGGCCCCAAAAACAGCACAGGCCACTGGTAGAACCAAAAAACACTGGTCAGCAATTGATAAAGAGGAGGGGTTAACATACAGAGGCAGAATAAGAAACAGAAGGCAAGAGAAGCTGTCATCGCAATGTAAAATTTGTGGGAGTCTAAAGAAATCAAATCTAGAATCAAAATAAGAATATTTAATGTCAATGTTAGAGCGTTCTGCAGCATGGTCCGAAATGGAGAACGACCTAAACATTAACTAATGAATTGCAAACATTCATTAACTGGTTTCTGCGTAGAATAGATGGATTGCGATAGTACGATAATGTCACAAATGAGGAGCTTCTGTAGGGAACGAGCAGATCCCAGTGAATCAAGAGGAAAAAAACAGACGCTGGCGTTGGATAGACAGAACACCTTGACAAAACCAGAGGAAAATAAAATAGGAAGGTCCCTTCCTTGAATTCGAAGGAAAAACGAAAGACAGGAAAGTCTAGAAATACATGTGAAGATATTTAGAAGCAGAGATTAACATATACAGAAGGAGACTGCAAAGAAAGCTAAATAAAGGAAGACTTGGTATGAGTTGGTTAAAGGCATATTCCTCAACGGGATTAAAAGGGCACGATATTTATAATACAGAAACGGCAACGACTGGCATAAATTATCAAGCATCATGTACAATCAGTTGAACTGTCAGGGCCAGGTTGAAAGATGAATCGAAAAGACGCATAAAATAGATGTCATTGATACTATCATCATCATCATCCCTCAACAAATAGCTTGTCCTGAGCAGAACGTTTCCACCCCAACAGTCCTTCGGAATTTCTCTCTCTCTCATAGGCCAGATGCCCTGCATCTGCAGCTGTCATGTCAAACCATCAGATACATCCTGAATCCATTTTCTCGTGTCTTCCTCTTCTTTCTTTGCCGGTTATGCCTCCTTCCATGAGGTTTTCTCCAGCCCTTCATGTCTTTTTATATGTCCAAATATCTCAATCTTTCTCTTTCGATTTGTAGCATCAGCCAGTTTTCTTGATTTTGAGTTATTTCTGGATGATCTATTTGTCTCTTCTCTGTCCAATATATACGGATGACTATTCTGATACTATCACACGCTAGAAAAGTTGAATCTTGATCTCAAAGCGTCGGCAGGAAATTGTAATTGTCCTGACATACAAACGAATCTCATTAGTAGATTTCAGGTCTATTCCACTGCATTCCTACGAATCTCATTGGTAGGCTCCTGTTATCATTAATTACTTCGCCGACAACAGTGTGCAGTCTGTTGACAGGGTCGCGGTAGAATTAAGTATGGTATTCAAAACTGTTTTCTTTCTGTCTTGTATCCTCGATCCATGTGGGCGCCCGTACCCTAAGGGTAGAGCGGGATCAAACCCAAGGTACCTGGTTCAAACTCCACAGAGGGGAAAATTAAACAAATTAGTTTTGGATTTTTGAACGATAATTATAGACCACACCGTTCAGAAAGCAATGACAAACTACTGAACTATATGGTGCCTAGAAAATCGACTCGATTTACTGGGTTGATGCAAAATTCTTAAAAAGGGTATGCCATGATTTTCATTTCATCCTCGATCCTAACTAACAAATATATCCCCCGATCATAACTTGCAACTAGATCATAACACAACTGATCCCCGATCATAACTTACAACTAGATTATAACTTACAACTAATTATAACTTTCAACTAGATAAACAAACTAGAAACTTACACTGATAAAAACCCCTGATTCCTACGATCATCAACACAACTAGATCATCAATTACAACTAGAATCACAACTTATAGACCCCGATCATTTACAATCGAACCCTATAATCCCCATCATAACTCAGATCCCCGATCAAACTTAAACAGATCCCGATCAAACTTTTCAACTAGAACATAACTTAAAATAGAAAAACCACCGATAACTTACAACCCAGATCATAACTTACAACAGAAAAACACAACTAGACTCTTACCTAGGGTCATAACCTTGTCAACTTAACTAGAACACAACTTTACAACTGATTATAACACCCACAGGTCCAAAATTACAACTAGATCATAACTTACAACTAAAGGTATATCCACCAATTCTAACTAGCAACCAGACCCCAGAAGATAACTAACAATGAAATCCCCGATCCTAGTTAACAAAATCAGGGTCGTGATCATTAGTTAACAGCAAGAATTCTGATCCCAGTTAACAGCAAGATCCTGATCCCAGTAAGAAAATCCCTGATCCCTTTTAAAAGCAAGATCTTGATCATAGAACGCAAGAATCCTGATCCTGGGCAAGATTTCCCCCTCTAGTTAACAGCAAGATTCCCGATCCTAATTAACCAAGATCCGATTCCCAATTAACGGGAAGATCCCTGATCAAGTTAACGCGATCCTGATCCTGAGTTAACGCAAGATTATCCATTAAACCCAAAATCTATCCCAACCAGATCATCCCATTACTCAAATCGGAACCCAGTTTGGTAGTTGTCAGGTTAACGGAAGCTCTATCATGGTTCTCAGCCTTAGGTCACAGACCAACTATTCGTAATCGGGAAACCTTTTACGGTGGTTTGACCAAACGGAAAAACCCATACATTTTCGAGGTTTTGTGGAATCGGCAAATTCGATTTTCCCCACTCCTCTATCGCTCTCCAGGCGGGTCGTCCACATGCAGATACGCCCACCCTGCGTTTGTGATTAATCACTATGCTTTAATTATGTTCAATTTATAACAACGAAAATATATCCGCATATCAGATATTTATGACGATTCATAACAGTAGCAAAATTACAATTATGAAATTAGTTAGTTAGTTAGTTTGTTTGTTCTTTCGTGCCAAGGGGCACATAGTGCAGAGGTTTTAGATCTCCATGTGATGCGGTTCTTTGCTGGCAGTTGGAGATCTTGTATGGTTTTACATCCCAATGTTTACTTCTTGTTGGATGGTTTTTCGAAGAGTGGTTTTTGGGTCTTCCACGTTTTCTTTTCCAACTGGTGACCACATAAGGACTTGTCGATTTAGTCTCTTTCGTCTGATCTAAGAACATGACCTAAATATTTCCACTTTCGTTTCCTTATAATATATTTGATATGGGTTTTTGGGTGTGTTCTATCTCTCACTGTGTTGTTAGAAACGAAATACTCTATTGTTATGAAGTAGCACAAAATAATTTAATGTTGGCAGTCACAACATGAGGACTGTATTAAAGGGTCCGCATTACGAAGTGAGAACCACTGCTCTAAGACTTTTCACTCTCTATTTATTGCTTACTTCAGTTTGTAATGCTTTCTTGAAAACCCTTATTTCTAACAGCGTCATATTGCAAAACTCTTTAGTAATTTACTACTTTTTCAGCGCAGTCCGTGACGGTAAATAAATTTAACACAAGTCAAATTTTGTGTTTTCGATCGAATCGATAAACAGGGGTAAACAATGTTCTTATATGAAATTTTGGTCATTCATATAGTAAAACCGATTTTCTACGTGTAACTGTACATATTCTACAGATCTGGAAGAATCTATGATTATATGTTAAGTAGAAGCTATTTTGAACGAAATTTTTTTCCATGGTCACTACCATTATTTTGGAACATTGAAAATTTCGCTTACCCATAAACATCGTATTTACGTGAAACGACATTTATTAACTTCTCTTTACTCATAAATTTTCATTACTAGAAACATTTTCTCTTTCTAAGCAACTTTACGTCTGCACTCGTCAATAACCTACCAGACTTACCATTTTCTGTGCTGAAGCGGTTTGCTTAACGTCCATAACAACCGCTGCAGTTTGCGATCTTCTGTGAATTCTTTTGTCATTTACTTGTGTCAACGATATCCAGCAATGCTAAATACAAATTTTTAATTTTTTTTTTATATTTCAAACATTATTTATGCCTTTCAGTTGACTTTTTGTATCAGACAGTAATATAAATATCCCACATAGATCTAGCTGTCCAAAGTGAACCATTGTCACGATAGACGGCAATAATGACGGCCCGATCTTTATCTTAACTATTCAGATTTACTTGAGAAGTCTCACATTATTGCATTGTGATTTCAGAATTAAAATAACTAGTGAATCATTTCAGTATCCTTTTAATTGTCTTTCTTAATTATAGGCATTTCATGTTTAATGGTTGTGATTTAAATTGCACTCATTGTTAGCTGCAATCAGCTGCAAGGGGCTTTTGCAATATAGTCTAGTAGCAATTTCAAAATGTAACTATTAAGATCATCTACATTTTTTTTATGTAAACTTCTTGATTTTTAATTTGTTAGTGGTTGAACTAAATATGATAATTAGTGATGAAATACTGCATCATGTCTTCTATATGAACATACATTGAACAAGCACATTTTATGTCATTGAAAGTTTTGTGTAGGACCTGAGCTTTGAGTAAAATTGATTAATCAAAGGTACAGTAAACACAATGATACAGCAAATCAGATCTTTGTATATATCCTAATTTCTATATAGTTGAAGACAGGTAAATGATTTACCAGTGTGTTTTCATTATTGTCAAAAACTTTCTTGATTGTTTTAAAAATGTATTGACTACTAGATCAACAATTTCATTGAATAATATCCTTTCTAATTTCCATGCATTGACCTTACTTCAATGATGGTCAAGCTTTAACACTTTGAGTAAATTATTCAAAAAACCCTCTTCCATTTTTTAAATAAAGTAATAAATATATTTAATGTTATTGCAAGGTTGAAGCAATAGGAGATCAAATGAATATTATTATTGAAACTGTTGATCTAGTGCTATTATATTTCCCACAACCAAAACAATTTAGAAAATAATAAAAGCATATTGTAATTATTACTCTACATCAGAGGTTAATTTTTTGTATTCATATATTTCTTGATTTATCTGCAATATGTTGTGCTGTTCTGGTGACTCTTTGAATAGTGGGGTTTTATATATTTACTTATGTATCACATCTCACATACAAACATGCGGGAATACTTATTTGGTAAATCATTTATATATTTGAGGTAAATATAAATGATCAATTTAGTTCAACCACTAAAATTGAAAGTCACAGAAAAGTTTCATAAAAAAGAAAATGTAGATGATCTTGCAATAGTTACATTTGAAATTGCTACTAGACTATATTTTTCACAAAGCTTCATTGCTAGCTACAATAGAGTCAATTTAAATGGCACAACCTTTAAACATGAAATGCCTATAATTAAGAAAGACAATTAAAAGGATACTGAAATGATTCATAGTTATTTTAATTCTGAAATCACAATCAATAATGAGACTTCTGGGAAATCTGAATAGTGTACGATAAAGATCGAATCATTATTGCCGTCTATCGCTGACAATGGTTCACTTTGGACAGCTAGATCTATGTGGATATTTAATATTACCGGTGATACTGATACAAAAATCAACTGAAAGGCATAAATAATGTTTGGGAAAAATAAAAGAAATTAAAATTTGTATTTAGCATTTCTGGATATCTTTTACACAAGAAAATGACGAAAAGAATTCACGAGAAGATCGCAAACTGCAGGGTTGTTATGGGCGTCAAAAGCAAACCGGGTTCGTACAAGAGAAAGGGAAGTCTGTGGTTATGACGAGGTGCAGACGTAAAGTTGTCTTAGAAGAGAGAAAAAAAGTTTCTAGTAAAAAATTTATGGTAAAGAGAGGGTTAATAATGTCGTTTCACGTAAATACGATGTTTGGGAGTAACCAAGCGAAATTTTCAATGTTCCAAAAAAATGGTAGTGACCATCAAAAATTCGTTCAAAGAATTCTTTAAAATATATCATAAATTTTCCAGATCTGTAGAATATGTTACAGTTACGTAGAACAATCGGTTTTACTTATAGGGTACCCTATTTCATATGAAGCAATTGTTATACGTTTTCATCGATTCGATCAAAAAACACAATTGTGAGTGTTCCGTCGCGGACTGCGATAAGAAAAAGTAAAATTACTAAAAAGATATATATATACGTAGATAGTGACTCCGCACTCGTTCTGGATCGACGCAACTTTCAATTTTGTAATATCCTTTAAATGAAATGTATTTGTCTGCTACAGCTAGTTCTAGCTAACTCTAAATATAATAGAAAGAAGGCCCTAATCATTACATGCCATATGATAAGGCTACTTCAGAGTGTGGTCAAGGCCGATGTTAATCGCTAACAAACGTAGTCCACGATAACGTCAGTAATGTGGTCAAATGTGGGTTTTATTAATAAGTCAGCGTCCGATTATAACTACTAATGTTCATTATTTGTCACTAAAATAATGCTCGTTCTTCTTTGTCGTCACCGTTACAGGGTTGTTGCCCAGTGTTGTCGTGGTTTTCTGTTTTATCTTGCACTGTTCTAGGGGCTTAGGTGATAGATTTATTTATTTTGACGGATTTTGCTAGTTATCCCATCTTTTCGTGGTATTTCCCCCTTTCCTCTTTTCCCGATGTTCTTTTGTAGATAGAAGGCTCTGTATACTGTGGAGTTTGGTGCATTCTTATTTAGGGCTGAACCCCTTCATTGTTTTTTAATGTAATTCAAGACCTTACAAACAAAATACTATAGTTTTACAAAAAAGAAACAGTGACGATAAACAGCGTTTCGACCAAAAGCCTTTATCAACAAACGATACAACAGGAGTGAAATTTAAAAACATCAAGTGGACGATTACAGAAACATTCAAACGTATCTGTGACAATCTGGGAAAAAAAGAATAACGAAATAAGTGCACACAAAACTAGAATTGGAAAAGAAAAGAAAATAAACAATCAAGAATATATAACTTTATATAGAAGCAAATACATATGATTACAAGGATGAGATAAAGTACAAAAAGCATAGGAATGTAATCGTTGAGTCCAAGAGGTCAATAATCACAAATAAACCAGTTCCCAGAGCAAATCACCGATCATCAGAAGAACCAGTTGGATGGTTGTGACCTGGACCCCCCAAGCTCTTGAATGGCCAGTATCATGAAATGAGTACCTACAGGGGCCAAGGCATGGCGTATATTTCCAAGTGTTGGGTGAATCGGCACTGAGCCTCTGCCGGTCTCACCAATATAGGCCTTGTTGCACTGCTTGCAGGTATGGTAGATAATACGGGACTCACAGGAAACTGTCTTCAATAACAAAAATGGCTTTGGAAAAGACACAGTGTGGGTCTGTATTACATAGCCACCTGTTGCAGCGCCAACGGCCACACTGGATGGTGCCAAAATGACTGGATATTAGGCTTGAGTCACTGTGAACCAACATATCCTTAAGATTTTGCCCCGTCAGTACACCACCAAAGGGATAGTGTTGGAAGACTGAACTTTCTCAGTATCAGACTGAAGAATGGAGATATGACGAATAAGACTTTCTTCAAAAGGGGGAACTATGAGGGTGGAAAGTTAAGATGTTCCCACCCTGTCAGAATTGGAAGTTGCTGGTTAGAAAGGGCCTCCTGGCAAGCAATTTGCTGACGCGATGATAGAGATGCAAGCACTTCTCAGGGGATAGGCTTGGAAGAAATCAGCATCTCGTGAGCTCTATCGAAAATCATTGCCCCGTTTACAGGGGAAACAAAGGGCGCAAGAGTTGAGAGAAAGGTAAAGAGCCACAACAAGCCGGGGGATGGGAAAGGGACGTAGTAAAGGAAAACTATGTGCATCAGTAGGCTTATAGTATACTGATGTAGTGATGGTGGATAGGCTGATGGTGATAGTGATGTCAAGAAAGTTGACATAAGAGATAGAGATGTAGATTTAACTGAATGGCAGGATTGAAGACATTAATAAAATTGATGGCGTGACAGATCGGCTTCAGGCATATCAGTAATCCCAAATCAATCATCAATGTATCTATGATACACAGACGGAAGAGGCCATCATAGGAATTCCATACTAGGTGTTCGAGATGCCCCTATGAATAGACAAGCATGACTGGGTCCCTTTCCCTTTGGATTCCCATTCCAAGGTCTCAATTCCCTTGACAGTATCTTAAATCCATGTCACCACTACCTTCATTCTTGAAAGATACAACACTATATGAGACAGTACAGCATATCTTGTGAATGTCCTGGACTGCATAAAGCTAGACAGAACTTCGTCCCACCACACCCATCTGTTCATAATACCTTTACACTAGTCTTCCACATCAGAACACATGCAGATTCTAAATTGGCATTGGCTGCCAAGAGTAAACTCACAGCCCTGGTAGAAGAAGTCTCAAATTTACAGAACACATGCAGATTCTACAAATTGGCATTGGCTGCCCAAGATGAAAACTCGAGCCCTGGTTAAAAATTTTCCCAAATGACAGAACACATAGATTCTACAATTCTTTGCTCAAATGAAAACTCCCCCCTGGTTAGAAAAGTTTTCCCACAATGACAGAACACGGGGATTAAAATTGGCACTCCCCAAAGGTGAAAATCACATTTTAAAAAGTTTCCACAATTCAGAACACATGGTTTCTCAAATTGGCACGCCCAAGGGCTCCCCCCGGGTTAGAAAGTCTTCCACAATGACAGAACAATGAAATTCAAAAATTGGCATTCCCCCAAAGTGCCGACCCCGGGTTAGAAAAGTTTCCACAATGAAGAACACATGCAGTTTCAAAAATCTCCCCCAAGGGAAAAACTCGACCCCTGGTTAGAAAAAGTCTTCAAATGACAAAACATGCAGATTCTACAATTCATTGGCTCCCCAAAGAGTGAAAACCCGGGTTTTTGAAGAAGAAGAAGAAAGATAAACCACACTTTGTCTGTTTTTTCCATTGAGTTGTTATTGGCGGACTCAAGGAATGGGACCAGTCATGCTTGTAAATTTCAAGTCAAATGTAGGTGTAGCTAGACAAGAGCACTATGCTGGTAGCAAAAAAAGAATAAAGCCAACAAAGAACCGGTGTCGTGAATTCCACACTGGGGACATATGGGAGATCGGAGCACTATAGACTAATTGGTTTTGCGCAGTGATGATGTCCGACAGCTAAACTAAACGCAAGAGCTTGGATGGAAGTGGCTAGAAAAGAACAGTGCAACAGGTTCAGAGTAGGCTCATCAATTAACAATGAACTGGTAGACTCAGCTAGTCGCTAGGGCCATGTTGAGATATTGCAAAGGAGATTAGAGCTTATAGATGTGTCTGGGGTGCATTGAAGATATTCCAAACTGAAACTAACCTGGAACATACAAGTAAAATGGGAACTTAGGATATAATCCTGGGGATTACGCAAGTGCAAGAGACTTACATGGGAAATTTGTAATCTAACCTTCCGGAAACACACAACTGCAATGTGAATTTTATAATGTCCGTCCCACATGCTGTAGATGCTTAAAAAAACATGGCGGAACATACCCCATATATTCTCGGAGGAATCACACAGATCACAAGAAGTCGTTTTTCTTTGGATGCTCCATATCACCCTTGTTAAACCACTCTTGTGATTTGTTTGTGATCTGAGACTAAAAGTGATTGTCCCTTGTGCCAGTTATGCACCTACAAATAGACCAGCACATCTGATTTCTGCGACACTTTTTGTTTACTATGGTAGCTTCATTAGGCCCCTGCCTCAGTCACCTCTTCCGACATGCCTGGTAAGGTTGCAGTATTACTATTCTTGCTCCCCTTGCAAGCCCAAGAACACATGAGCATGGAACAAAGAGTGGTTGACTTGTTTATGAATGAATGCAAGAAGGAAACGAGAACTTAGTAATATAATCCTGAGGGTCATGAAGTTTGAATCATTTTTATATTGCATTTATCACATATAACAACTTTTGTTCCATTATTTGTCTTTAGATAAACCATACGTTTGGAGCAAGACAGAATTGACAGTGAGACTGAAAAAGGGGTGTACAGTGAAGTTAATCTTATTATTACTGAACTCCCACAGCTCTCCGGACAGACCTATAGGTGCTCAGTCTACCCCAACAGATGTTCAAGTGTATGCGTACTGATGGTTCCTGTGGCTCGCTAGTTAAACACACTTCTCTCTCTGCCTCTCAAGCATTCAGTTCTAATTCCAAACTTCTTAAATCGCTGGATTGATTCAACGTCAATTTTAGTGTTCTCATCCAACAGTAGGTGGCCAGAGTCCTCGTGCCTTATCCATCCAACTCCTGACAATTCTCTTAATCCAGTCATAGCAATTCATTAATAACTTGCAACAATTTTGAAAAATAAGCAACAAAAAGCGTTGTCAAGATCATCAAAGAACAAAACTTATTTGTTAAACAAGACTAGTATAAATTGTGAAGAACATTTTCCCAAAACAAATATGGAAGGTAGTGGAGTCAGACATAGAGCAGTCGGAGAAGAAAAGGATCGTAATGATACAAGTGATACTAGCGATATTTCTGTGAAATCAAAGAAGTCTAAGAAAATATCTGAGAGAGAAAACAACAGTATTGTCTTTATTGTTCTATTGCAATGAGTTTCATATTTGTTTGTTTTCTAGCAGTTTTGTTTTTTATATCCTCTTTTACAATTGACAGCCGTTTAAAGATGATCGAAAATGAAATGGCTTTAATGAGAAATGAGATTAAATTTATTAGGACGAGGGTTGCTCATCTCGTACATCAAATAAATGAGCAGCGAATTTTTAGTGGTGGCATGAAAGTAATAGAGTATGAAATGAGAGGTCTCACACAGCGTGTAAAATATGTTAGAAGAGAGCGTGAAAGTTTTGAAAGGAAACACATTGTTTAATATAGCAGACACGATTATCAACTTTTTCATGTCAAACATAGTAGGACGTTTTCTGCTCACATGATTTTAAGGTTTCCGATCTGCCAGAGTCTTTGTCTTTTTCTTATGCATTCGCCCGCTAAATTCAGACGTTAGCCATGACACCTGGTATGGCGCTTCTGACTGATTTTTGCATGAAGGCCTGCTTCTACTATTGTCTTCTAGTAAAATGCATTTGTCTTGTTTATTTGTATTTTTAGCTAGGCTAGTTAGGCTTCTGTGGCATTATAACTATGCAGTGTTTCATTCAATATTCATCTCCTATGACAATTTCTTCTTCTTCTTTTGTCGTCACACTGCTACCGGTTGTTGCCCAGTGTCATGGTTTTTTGTTTTTGTCTTACGTTGTTCTGGTGGCTTGTGTAATTGTTATTTTGCTCTTTTACAGGATTCCTGCCCATCTAATCATCTTTTTGTGGTCTTTCTCTGCTTTCTTCCGATGTTCTGTTGTAGAAGACTCTGTGTACTGTGGAGTTTGGATGCATTCTTATTAAGTGGCTCAACCACTTCATTCTCTGTTTCTTAATGTAATTCTCTGGCGATCCCGGCCTAGACTGATGAACCAACTTTTATCATGAATTTTATAATGTAATTCAAGCAAGGTTCTGTGCCAACTTTGAATGCTGATGTTGGTGACTCTCTTTTAGTGCTTTTGGGTAACTTTGCAGGCAACATTTCACATGTAGTTATTTTTTGTGACTGGGCTTTGTTCATGTTCATTGTCCATGTTTGGCTCTGGTAATACTCTCTGGTCATGTATTTAATTCACTGTTAACCACAAACTGGGCAATCAGCTTCAGGTCTTTCAGGCTGCCTCAAAGCTTAGTTTTTTAGGTCGATTGGGTGGGGCCACATGTTGCTTCTCAGCTCATCCAGAAGAGGACAGTCTTAAGGACATGCTTTGGTGTCTGTTCCCTCTGTTGACAGTAGCAGAGCAGTTTAGACTCACTTCTCGTCTCTATAAGTGTCTGTTGAGTCTGTATGTTCAGTATGTAGGCAAAATATAATGACCTGGTCTGTTCTGCTTAGGTATTTGAGAAAATATTTTACATAGTCCTATTCCATTTAGGACTATCATTTATGTCTCTTGTTGTCAGTCTTCTTCTTCTTTGCGTTCGTTCTTTACGACCAATTTTAATCACTCTTGTGATATGTTTGATCTTTGCCAAGAACGTGTATCGTTGCACATTGGTTTGGTAGGCCTCTATACGCATAGACTTCACACGTTTAGGACATGTGCATCGATTCAGCCAAACCTCCTAAGTCGCCTTTTATGACATGCGTGGCAGGTAACAGTGGTTCTATTCTTTACACCCAAATTTGGGCCCGGTAACCACTCGGGTGTCTTGTTGTCAGTAAAAATCAGTCAGAGGTGCCATGACTATACTTAAACTCATAACAGGCAAGAACAAAACAACTTTGTCATTGTGGTGCAGTTTGTCATCGATCGGTACTATTTATTTACAACACATCACTAGGTATATTTTACAATTACATCACTAATTATGATATTTTACAATTACATCACTAGTTATGATATTTACAATTACATCACTAGTTATGATATTTTTCAACTACATCACTAGCTATGATATTTTACAACTACATCACTAGCTATGATATTTTACAATTACATCACTAGTTATGATATTTTACTATTACATCATTAGTTATGATATTTTACAATTATCACTAGCTATGATATTTAACTCATCACTAGCTATGATATTTTACAATTACATCACTAGTTATGATATTTTACAATTACATCACTAGTTATGATATTTTACAATTACATCACTAGTTATGATATTTTACAATTACATCACTAGTTATGATATTTTACAATTACATCACTAGTTATGATATTTTACAATTACATCACTAGTTATGATATTTTACAACTACATCACTAGCTATGATATTTTACAACTACATCGCTGCTATGATATTACAATTACATCACTAGTTATGATATTTTACTATTACATCATTAGTTATGATATTTTACAATTACATCACTAGCTATGATATTTTACAACTACATCACTAGCTATGATATTTTACAATTACATCACTAGTTATGATATTTTACAATTACATCACTAGTTATGATATTTACAATTACATCACTAGTTATGATATTTTACAATTACATCACTAGTTATGATATTTTACAATTACATCACTAGCTATGATATTTTACAATTACATCACTAGCTATGATATTTTACAATTACATCACTAGTTATGATATTTTACAATTACATCACTAGCTATGATTTTTTACAATTACATCATTAGTTATGATCTTGAACCTCCACAACGATCACTTGTTAACCACTCTGTGTGACACTGTAGCAACACTCTGTGTGACACTTGTTAACCACTCTGTGTGACACTTGTTAATCACTCTGTGTGACACTTGTTAACCACTCTGTGTGACACTTGTTAACCACTCTGTGTGACACTTGTTAACCACTCTGTGTGACACTTGTTAACCACTCTGTGTGACACTTGTTAACCACTCTGTGTGACACTTGTTAACCACTCTGTGTGACACTTGTTAACCACTCTGTGTGACACTTGTTAACCACTCTGTGTGACACTTGTTAACCACTCTGTGTGACACTTGTTAACCACTCTGTGTGACACTTGTTAACCACTCTGTGTGACACTTGTTAACCACTCTGTGTGACACTTGTTAACCACTCTGTGTGACACTTGTTAACCACTCTGTGTGACACTTGTTAACCACTCTGTGTGACCTTGTTAACCACTCTGGTGATTTGTATGTGATCTAAACCCCAAAGAGCGATTGACGCTGTACCAGTTATGCACCTAAAAGTACGCCAGCACATCTGATTTCTGTGTTGCTTTTTATTTACTAGGGTACCTAGGTCCTACATCTGTTGCCTCTTACGACATGCTTTGTAGGAGGTAGAGGTACTATTCTTTGCTCCCCTTGTGAGCCCCGGTACCACACGGACAAACTGGTTATGATCTCTCTCATTCCTTTTTAAACCCTATTAGGGCATATGCCTTCAATCAGCTCATGCATTGTCTTCCTATCTCTAGCTATCTACTCCAGCTCTTCTTTATATTGTTGATCTCTGCCTCCAAATCTTGTCTCCGTGTATTTCTAGGCCTCCCCCTCTTTCGCTGTCCCTGTGGGTTCCAGGAAAGGACCATTCTTGTTAATATTGCCCTCTGATTTTCTCAAAGTGTGTCCTATCCAGCGTCTTTGTTTAACCTCTTGGTTTACTGAAGACTGTCGTGTTCTCTCCATAAGTTCCTCATTTGTGACTCTATCTTACCATCTCAGTCCCTCTGCAAGGCACCAGTTGATGAATGTGTGTAATTTAAAATTTATTATGTTAGTAGTTTATTCAGCTCAAATGTAAGATCTATGTTGCTGTATGGCTCAGAAATGTGGCAAGTCACCAAGTTAAATACAAATAAGATTCAAACCTTTGTCAACGGATGTCTTGACAGATTCTCACTGTGATGGTATGACAAAGTTGCAAACACAGACCTGTGGATAAGAACCGGGCATCAACCCATGATGACCCAGGTCAAGAGGAGAAAATGACGATGTGTCCAGGCATACCTACAAAAGACAATCAAGTATCACTAGACAAGCACTTGAGTGGAACCCGCAAGGAAAACGAAAAAGAGGACACCCTAAACAGACCTGGAGACAAAGTCTTCTTGAGGAACTGAAGAGTGCTCAACTATCCTGGGAGACCATAAAGAAAAGAGCCAGAGACAGAGAACAACTAACAACTTTTGAGGTCCTATGCTCCACAAGGAGCGGAGAGGAAAAAGAAAAAAATTTTAGTAGTTCTCCATGTTTCTACCCATACAACAGAACTGCTTTAACATTGGAGTTAAATATTCAAATTTTTGTTCTAGATTTGATTTCTTTACTGGTTATGGTGTTTTTTGACTATATCCCTGGTTATGATATTTTACAACTATATTCCTGGTTATGGTATTTTATGACTGTCCCTGGTTATGGTATTTTATGACTATGTCCCTGGTTATGGTATTTTATGACTATGTCCCTGGTTATGGTATTTTACAACTATATTGCTGGTTATGGTATTTTATGACTCTATTTCTGGTTATGGTATTTTTATGACTATATCCCTGGTTTGTATTTTTATGACTATGTCCCTAGTTATGGTATTTTATGACTATGTTCCTGGTTATAGGGATTTTTTGACTATGTCTCTGGTTATGGTATTTTTTGACTATCTCCTGGTTATGGTATTTTATGATTATGTCCCTGGTTATGGTATTTTATTTTCTATGTCCCTGGTTATGGTATTTTATGACTATATCCCTGGTTATGGTATTTTTTGACTGTATTTCTGGTTATGGTATTTTTATGACTCTATTTCTGATTATGGTATTTTTATGACTATATCCCTGGTTATGGTATTTTTATGACTATATCCCTGGTTATGGTATTTTTATGACTATATCCCTGGTTATGGTATTTTATGACTATATCCTGGTTATGGTATAGTTCATATGCCGGTTTCAACTTCACTGCAATGGGTCACCCCATAATTTCCCTTCCTGTGCCAACGAAAATCACACAAAATGCTAACAACTGTCTCCTGTGTCGTGAACTAATTCCAGAATGAAACAGCCGTACCCTCACAAAAAGCAACCAGCACCACATTAATGCATATGGCCATCGCTAAAGTGTCAACACAAAACTGTTCATCACTTGAATTGAAATTCATGTCAAAGGGAACATCAATCAGGAGCAAAACACTGCGTAAGGCAGATTGAGTTGGTTCGTTATAACCACTGTCCGCCATTTTCTGAATATCCCCAATCACAACAAATGCCGGTTGACACAGCTAAAAGCATTCCATGTGACATTCATAGCTCACAGCGTTGCTCAAGCACTAACTCAGTAGCTCGGCAAACGTAACCGGAAAATACCCCACCAATACGGTGGAAATGCGCTTGCAAGTGTGTCCAGAATCAAACAGTCCTGATTCTGAATGGCCCTCCCGCATTCCGTCATTGCTGGTCAGATTTTTTTCTATGATGGGTATGGTATTTTATGACTATATCCCTGACTATACGTAGATATACTGTCCTGGGCATGCGGGTGTTTACGGTAATGAAAGAGCGGACAGGCTTGCATCAACAGCATCGATTGTTGGGGAGTTGAAGATGGATAAGGGGATATTCTTCGGTCTTTCGCGACTGTCTGTTGGATGAGGACACTAAAATCTATATTGAATTGATCAAGATATTTAGGCAGCTTAGAGTTACCCGTTGTACAAGTCGAATTGGATGCCTGAGAGGCAAGTGAAGGTAAGTGTTTAATCAGCGAGCCCGGAAACATCAGTATGCATACTCTTTGATATCTGTTGGGGAGACTGAACACCTATGGGTCTGCCGGGGTGGAATACGTCAGTTTAGTAACCAATAACCAATCCCTGGCTATGGTATTTTTCAACTATATCTCTGGCTATGGTATTTTCTGACTATATGATTGGTTGTGATAGCTTATCACTAAATCATTTGTTGTAGTATTGTACAAATTTCATCCTCTTTTAGTGAATTATACAGCGTAGTTGTTAGTGAACATGTGTCTTAGACTAGAGATCCAGGTTTAATTCAACAGTGGGCATGGAATATTTTTCTGATCGTAGCTGCGCTCAGGTCGACCAAGCCTTAATTGAGTACCAGGAAAAGCATGCGGAGTAAAGGGAGCAGGTGTGATGTTGACCATATCATGTTCCGATGATCAATAAAAAAAACTGGCCTGAACACTGTGTTACCCAACATACCTTAAGGTATAAAAAAGGTATCTGTCATTTTTTTGCTCTCATGTTGAATTTTTATCATTTCAAAATATGCACAATTTATTCTTTTAAAAATAATTAATTCATTATTTCTTGAACGTTCCATATCGACCACTTGTTAAACCACTCTGTGTGATTTGTATATGATCTGAGCCTAAGAGAGATTGTATATTGTGCCTCTCCTTCTTCTTCTTTGAATGCTCCATATCGACCACTTGTTAAACCACTCTGTGTGATTTGTATATGATCTGAGCCTAAGAGAGATTGTATGTTGTGCCCCTCCTTCTTCTTCTTGTAACGTTCCATATCGAACACTTATCAACCACTCTGTGTGATTTGTATGCGATCTGATCCTAAGAGCAATTGTATGTTGTGTCAATTATGCGCCTATAAGTAGGCCTGCACATCCTATTTCTGCGATACTTTTATTTACTAGGGTAGCTTCCCTAGGCTCCTACCTCAGTCGCCTCTTACAACATGCCATGTAGGCTGCAGTGTTACTATTCTTTGCTTCCCCTTGTGAGTCCTGGCAACACACTGGTGTTTTGGTGTGTGTGTGGGGGAAGTAAAAAATCAAAATATTTCAAACACCGCACAAGTTTATAATTCCTAAAATAAATAATTGTATTTTGAGAAATGTCCATATTTAAATTTGAAGAAGTTTCAATATTTTTTGGATATTTATAAAGTTTATTATTTTGAAATGTATTTGTTATACATTTATAAATTACAAAATATTAAACAATATGTGGCACATATGATCTGTAGACTTTCAGAGTTCATTATTTTATTACATCTGAAGTAGGAGAATGCATGGCGAGGGACACTGATAATAAGGAAATGCCTTCAAACAAAAATCATTCAGAAGCGCCATGCCAGGCACTTCAGACTACGCCTAATTCATAGCGGGAGAACACAGAAGAAGAATTATTTTATTACCTCTTGAGTAGGAGAATGATAATAAGGAAAGCAAGCCTTCACACAAAAATCATTCAGAAGCGCCATGCCAGACACTTCAGACCACGCCTAATTCATAGCGGGAGAACACAGAAGAAGAATTAGTTTATTACTTCTTAAGTAGGAGAATGATAATAAGGAAAGCAAGCCTTCACACAAAAATCATTCAGAAGCGCCATGCCAGACACTTCAGATTACGCCTAATTCATAGCCGGAGAACACAGAAGAAGAATTATTTTATTACCTCTTAAATAGGAGAATGATAATAAGGAAAGCAAGCCTTCACACAAAAATCATTCAGAAGCGCCATGCCAGACACTTCAGACTACGCCTAATTCATAGCCGGAGAACACAGAAGAAGAATTATTTTATTACCTCTTAAATAGGAGAATGATAATAAGGAAAGCAAGCCTTCACACAAAATCATTCAGAAGCGCCATGCCAGACACTTCGAAACCCCGCCTAATTCATAGCCGGAGAACACAGAAGAAGAATTATTTTATTACCTCTTAAGTAGGAGAAGGCATTGCGAACGGCACTGATAACCAGGAAAGCAGGTCTGCAGTTTAATGATTTTGTTGTCACTGTTTCTTAAAATGTCTATTTATCATCGTTTTGATCCATTATACCGCCCAGTGGTTACCGGGGCCCAAATTTGGGGTAAAATAAAACCACTGTTACCCCCCACGCATGTCTGAGGCAATGGGAGATTTTACTGAAATCGGATGCCCTGTCCGCGGGAATGCAACCTAAACCCAAAAATGCCTTG
>JADZMA010000927.1:0-27849 GCA_020796225.1 Arion vulgaris
TCCTAGTCTATTGGTTTTTGATTAAGGGAGGTTAGACTCAGTACCACAATATGAATAGATTTATGTTCAATTTATTACAGGTTATTGGTTACTATGGCGGTGTCTGTAACCTAGGGGTTAGTGTCTCGGTCTATTAACCTCGACGTTCTGAGTTCGAATCACGCTGTGGACAGTTTGGCTGCAAATTGTTTCGCGTGGATTTTTACAAAGGACGATGGCACCACCCGTTCAGAAAACAACGGCAAACTACTGAACGTAAAAATGCTTTGAAAAATCACAAACACCGTTAAAAGCTGGTGATTCGCAAAGTCCGTAAAGGATATGCAATTAACTTTAACTTTTATTTACAAACCGATGTGGTAGTACCTAGACACACCCACATATGCTCAGTCTCCTAACAGATATTCCCAAAACGGAATGCGAGAGGAGAAAAAGAGTTTTTATATGAACCCCCAGGCAATAAATATGAACAATAAACAGATAGTGTCAGCTATTAGCGCCTGAGTGGTTACCAGGGCCCAAATTTGGGGTGTAAAGAATGGAACCACTGTTACCTGCCACGCATGTCGTAGGAGGCGACTAAGGAGGTTTGGCTGAAATCGATGCATGTGTCCTAAACGTGTAGAAGTCTTATGCGTTTAGGGGCCTACCAAAACAATGTGCAACGTATACACGTTCTTGGCAAAGATCAAACATATCACAAAGAGTGATTAAAATTGGTGGTAAAGAACGAACGCAAAGAAGAAGAAGGAGACAAGTTTAGGAGCTTCTGATAACAAGAAATTACCAAACACAGGATACGAACCACTAACCTTCTCACTAAGTCTTCTTCCTTGCGTTGTCAGCTATGAATTGGCATTGTCAGGGCGCATGGTACTGGCGCATCTGACTGATTTTTGCGTGAAGGCCTGCTTTCCTTATTATCAGTGTCCTCGCCGTAAAGGCGAGCTTCGACTTCAGAGGTCAACCTTATTTCTTACGGCACCCATTGCCTAGCCTAGCAAAACGAGCTTTCTTACGAACACGACCAGTGAGCGATTCGAACACTAAACGGAATACATACTGAAGGTTCTCGTACCTCAATGGTTAAACACACACACCTCACTCTGTCCTTTATTCACTCCGTTCTGCTTGTGCAACCTGTAATTTCAAACTTCTTAAGTAATCAGTTGATGAATATTTGAAATGTATGCGTTAGTGCAGTCGCAGAGAAACTGTTCAGATTATGATTTATCTTTGTGCCTTCGACAGAAAATCTCATTGGAATTACTGGGGATTGAACCTGGGGCTCTGAATGAGATCTGCGCTCTAATCCAAGAAAAGGAGGCATGACATGATAGTCATGAATGTAAAAATGACCTCAGAAGTTTGTTTGTGACATAGCTGTATTCGGTCATCGTTTTTCATCGTTTATGAAATATCATCATAGAATAATTCTGATTTCTTTGTGCAATCTATATTGTTAGTCGCCCGAGTGGTTACCGGGGCCCACATTTGGGTGTAAAGAATAGAACCACTGTTACCTGCCACGCATATCGTAGAGCGGCTAAGGAGGTTTGGCTGAAATCGGATGCACGTGTCCGCTATAGAATGCTAACCCGAAACAAATGCTTGCAGAAAACGGATGCACCAGGCCGTAAGGCGGATAACATGGTGCAAACGACCTTCACAATGAGGAATGGATAACGGATTCTACGGTCGCCAATCTGCCTCGGAGATTTAGCCACGCAGTAAGAATGTCAGACCTACCATCACGAGGGTAGCAAAAATATTGCAGGAAGAGGTTGTCGCAAACAGGGAAGCAGAAGTCATAGGAATTATATCCTACAGAACTGTCCCCAGTATGCAGACTTGATAAGAAAGAGGTGCCCACTTTGCACTCAGCATCCAAGACAAACTGTATGTCATGGTTGATAATTGACTCAGACGGCTCCCTTTATTAGAGAATCCGAAATCTCAATCTAGTGAGGATGCAGAAGAAGAAGATATTGTTAGTAATTAATCATCATCTAATAGCTTGTCCTGAGCAGAACGTTGCCACCCTAACCGTCCTTCAAAATTTTTCTCTCTCATAGGCCTCTATATCCGTCATGCTCTGGCATTGATGTTAATCAGAATTTCAAGAGGAAAAAAATGTGTTTCTGCTAATCAGTGTGATTCAATTTCGACACTATTTAAAATAGGTAAACGAGTAGTTTCATCTGTTATTTTTATTAATTATTCAGTTTTCATTTGTTATAATTTTGTTACATCTTGAATCCATCTTCTCTTTGTTCTTCCTTTTTTAAGCCCTTTGCCTTGTGAGTCGAAGATCGTGGTTCGAACTGGACAGCACCGTTCTGTTCACAGTGCATTTTTTCAGAGACCTAGGATTGTTACTGGATCTACGGAGATGGTACTATGTGCAATACTCTCGTCAGGTGGCGTGCCATGTCTGCGAAGATGGACCGAGTAATGTGGGGT
Organism: Arion vulgaris; assembly: GCA_020796225.1. Classification (NCBI taxonomy): domain Eukaryota; kingdom Metazoa; phylum Mollusca; class Gastropoda; order Stylommatophora; family Arionidae; genus Arion; species Arion vulgaris. The sequence goes on from JADZMA010000927.1 coordinate 2,464, forward strand.
AAAACCCGGTGCAATGAAGTCAATCCTTCGACTTTAAAACCCTTTAAACCTTTCTTTTTCCTGTAGGCTTCTTTCCACAATTGTCTTCTCAACACTTTTGCGTTTTTTTTTTTTATTTCAGATATACTTCTATTTTCTTCATTCATATTTGTAGAATCATCCATTTTTCGTATCTATTTGTCCTTTTCTCTCTATATAATTGAATACAACTTCCCGTAACCTTTTCAGACTTTAGGGTATGACATCACTCACTTACATTCTAGGATCTAGTAGCAGAAGTAAGATGGCCAGTTCCTTTCTTATCCGTGAAACGTTGAGTCTGGGATTGAACCTACAACCCTCTTGTGTGCGAAACGATAGGCGAAGGCTTCTGCATTACGCTAATCAACCCTCTTCTCATTATCTTCTTCAACTATACAACACTTTTCAATAATAGTTTTTGTAGTTCTGGTAAATATAGGACGACCCTATGGTCCTTCTCTCTCTCTCTCTCTCTCTCTCTCGCGATCCCCGCCTAGACTGATGAACCAAATTTTATAATGAATTTTACTGTTGTTTTTGGGACTCTGTCCTCCGTACAGTTCTCGCGAAGCTCTGTGTTTCGGGCCAGGTTTCTTTCTCGAGCTGCAAACAGCTGGCAGTCTTGCAGTATGTGCTCTGCCGTCATGTCCGCTTTTTCACAGTGGCACAAATACCCAAGATTCGATTTTCAGCGTCAGAGAAAGATAATTATGAATATCCTAACTTTATGGCATGAAAAAATGCCAAGTCGAACTGATAGTCCTCAGTACTCAAAATATGTCAACAGTACGTATTACACATGTTTGGGAATCATGCTGGTTAGCTGAGCTAGAATAGCACTTGATAGTGATGTATCAAGTTAGAACAAATAGAAAGGAGATATAAAGAAGTAGGATTGTCTTCATTGCACCAGGTTTTACTCCATAGAGCTCAGTCCCTCTCCGCAGAAATGACACTCACCTGCTCTTAGTATTGCACAAAGAACGAACCTGTAGCTCCGACAACACAGTCTTATGTATCTTTGAAAAAATGAGCTTAGGAACAGAACAATGCTATCCGAATAGCAACCTACGGCCTTCTGGAAAGCATGGCGCGGACTCGAATCCAACAGCTTCGAAACGCAAGGCATAGGTTTAACACTTGGCCACTCTCCGCAGAACTGGCTCACCACCTGCCCTTGAGTATTGCACAAAGCACGAACTCTGTTGCTCGAAAACAGTCTTGGACATCTATTTTAAAATGCACTTCGTGAACATAACATCATTGTCCGGATTCGAATCCCACTTTCTTCGAAAAATGTGTGTGAATTCGAACATATTACCTTTGGACAAGGCAAACCTCTTAACTACTTCACCAAAAAGACCAATAGGAGATATCATTACAATGAAGAGAATAACAGTACACACGTTAACTATATCATCTATTTTTTATCAAAATACTCGCACTGATCATGATCTGCTACGTACAAGATATCTATGATGAGAATAAAGAGCAAATGAGATCGCTTACGTCAGCAGAAAACATACGCAAATAAACTGGGAACGTGGCGCTTTTTTTCTTTCTTTTTTTCCTATCTCGTTCTGAAAAATCAGATTTTCGCTGCAGCTCATATAAAACATCTATGGCACAGGCACATTTAAACAACCATTGATTCCTACGATCCAGTATTGCTTGTTTCTTTTTTTTTTTTACTATCTTCCTGATGTCTAATTTGGGGTCGATGGATATTTTGAACTGATATATACGCATGTAAAATGGAAACATACATTATTTATTGTTTGAATTAATATTATAATAATAATTCTGTCGTACCGTTAAACAAGGGCCCAAAATTTTCCTACCGCTCTATCCGGGAACCCTGCCCAATTTTTCCCCAGGAACTGAGACCGATTTTTCCCTCCCTCTCAGCAAAGTTGCCCAGGGCCCCAGGTCGCCCTCTCTTGAACCCCTTTTGCATCCCCAATGCCTGCTTTGATATTGTTGATCATTTCTCCTCAAGGGTGCCCAACTTCCCCCACTTCTTTCTTAAACAGTTGTCATAGTGGTTGACCAGACATTTCATTTCATCATTCCCCCAAATTGTTTCATTTTATATTTTTTTTTTTCCAGACACTTTTTCAAATCTTAACGAAAAATCTTCTTTTTAATTGTTTTTTTCCCTTTTGATTTTTTGTTTGTATTTCTTTTTTTCTTTTTTTATCCTGTTTGGCTTCACACGCGGGGATAAGAAGCACTATAAAACGATTTCAGAAGGGGGTTTTTTATTTTCTCTTGAACCCTTTGTTGTTTTTTATTTTTTTTGTCTTGCGCTTCTTGGGAAGGTGATGGTTTTTAGTTCCTGGGATTCAACACGTTAATATCCATTTTTCCCTTTTCCCTCTATTCCTTCCTGATTTTCTGTTGTAAAGCCAAAGTTTTCCGCTTTCTTACTAAGTGGTCCCTTTTTCCTTTCTTTTTCCAAATAACCCAATAAAAGTTTTTTTCCCAACCTTTCTCTGATGCTGGATTCGTTACCGTCGTTTATTGTGTTTTTGGGTGACTTTTCAAAGAACCCTTTTTCCCTTTTGCATTTTCGATGTTTTTTATTTTGGGCCGAAATTTTTTTTTCCCCCACCACCTGATTCCCTTTTTACGGCCTTTTTTTTACACCGTATCGGGTGGCATTGTTCTTTGAGATGGGGCTAACATAATTTTGTTTTTTTTGATGAAGTTCAGTGTTAATTTTCCCATTTTTTTCCAAAGTCTTCATTTCTAAACCGATTCTTTTTGTAAGATTCTGCATAATTCACCCTTTCTTGGTTTTCTTTTGATATTTCCGCATTCTGGGTCAACTTCACCTTTCGGCTTTTTCCCGTTTAATGTCAGCGTCCGGGTTTTTTCTGATAACAAAGTTTTGGGTTTTTTTTTCCGATCCAGAATCATTTGAGCTAAAAGCTCTTCGCCTCGGATCATGGACTCGTAATTTTGACTCGGTCCCCGAAAACCCAAATCAAACCCATTTTCTCCCAGCCCTCGGAGGAACCCCCCCAGGGATACCCCTTTCAACAACACACTTCCCAAAATAATTTGAAAAAAGATCCGTTTACAAACTTTTGATGAGAATTTTTATTTAAAAAAGCAAAACGAATAAAAAGTACAGTTTTTCAAATTTCAAAAAATGAAATATACAAAATTTACCCAATTGTTTAATTTTAATTAAAAATATTTTTTAAATTTATTTTTATTAATTTTTTTCCTTGGGTAAAAATTTTTTAAACCAAATATCCATTTGAATCCCCAAAACTTTCTTAAATGTCTACCCAAAATTTTATTGGGTTTTTTTTATTAATCTATAAAAGGGCATGTTAAAGACCAACGTAGGTTTTTTGAATCGTGTTTCCTCATATGATTAGGTCTTTTTCCAGAAATGAGCCACAATACTGGGGTTTTTTTTAAAAACACAACCATACCCACCGACAACCTAAAACCTTTGGAAAAAAACCATTGTAAACGACACACTTCCTGGAAAAAACCAGCAACATTCGAAACCAGGGGGAAACGGATTAACCACTTGTCCCGGGAGACATAATTCGGGACTTCCAGGACATTAAAAACATCTAGCGAAACCAGTGGGGGGCTCGTGATCATTTTGGGGGGCCAAAAATATTTTGGAAAATCATGATTTTTGGGTTATATATTGTAAAAATATTTTACATGATTTTTTGGCCCGCCCCCGGCCCTTTACGAGCCGCCACTGACTGAAAAAATATTTTAGCAAAAAGACCAATACAATAACAGGATTCACTTTAACAACCTTCAACACAAATAAACATAACATCAAATAGATGGTATGACAAGACCCAAAAAAAAAGAACTGTGGGATAGGGGGAAACAGCAGGTGGAAAGGATAATGGAGAAGGTGGCAAAGGGTAGGACATATCGAGGAAACCCCCTGACAGTTTTAGCCCTTTGATGGAACCCGGGCAATAAAAAAGGGGAAAACCCAGAAACACCAAAGAGTTAGAGATGGAACGCAAAAAAAAGGGGAGAAGTGGCGAGATCTGGAAAAGAGGCCCTTTTAGGCGGGGTTGAAAGGGCCCTTTTGGGACCTATGTCCCTAGGCGAAGGTGAAGAAGAATAAACAACAATAGTAAAATTAGAATAGCAATTTTTGGGTACGGGGGCTGTGAGGACATTTAAAATTTAAAAATACTTTTTAACAACTCGAATCCCAACAAAATCCAGGGGACAAAAAAAACAGCAAGAAAAAAAATTTTAAAAAACCCTTTTTTAGTCAGGATTAATTGTGAGTAAACGGTGTTATGCCCTATTTTCTTTGATTAAATCATAGATTCCCAAACTTTTTCGGCCCACCGCCCACTTTATACAACATAAACTTTGTAACGCCCTCCGCATTATAACAGTCTGCGCCCTCCCCTCCCCACCCCACCTCACATATATAAATATACATGCACTATTTTCACGTTGACATAGAAATTGGATATATATTTCTTCATACATGGTCAATTTTCAAATGATAATATACATGAAATAAAGAATTGATGAAAAATGGATCTGTAAGATGTGTATAAGATAAAATTAAATGCAGAATTCAAATTTTTAATGATTATTTAATCACAAAATCACTAAAAAAAAACTACCCCCAAATGCTTCTGAACACCACTATCGCCCCTCTGGAAGGCTTCAGCGCCCACTGGGGGGCGGTACCGCCCACTTTGGGAACCCATGGATTAAACGAACACAATTGGTGATGTGGTCAACATCACGTCAGTTGATATTACTTGCAGTGTTCACTGGTTCCAACTCAGGCTAGGTCGAACGTTCCAAACACCCACCTCTAACTGGGGAATTTTGATCCGGGACTTATAAGTCCAGCTGCCCATCATTAAGTGGAAGCATATATATTGGTTGATTGATAAATCAACATCGAACTGGTGCGTTGTTCCGCTGGATGCTGCTGGATTTGTTAAGGCGAAGATCGGTGCTCCTGTGGACGTATCCGGAGTGATATGATGATAGTCCTCATATAACTGATAACTGTTAACTAATATAAATATCTAGGATTGCGGTTGCTTATAGCACAAATCCGTCTTCTTCAGGCAACTGATGAAAACAAAAATACAGTAAAACCCGGTACAGGTTAGCAGAAGGGTGTTGCACCTGATACAAAATCTAATATCGAGACTTTTCTCCCAAAATCTTCCCAAATGGTGATCTCTGAGACCGGTTGAGAAAAGAAGACATCAGGGGAAAAAATTCGTACAATATTAGTACTAAACTTCATCAAGAAACAACAATATAAATGGTTCGGCCACATAAGCAGATTACTAACAGACAAGTGCACCTCAAAGTTCGATGGTGCTCCGATACAATGGATACATAACAAAAAGCCAGCCACGCAAAAGATGGACATCAGAGATAACAGAGGAAGAAGATCATTCCATGTGATTTTGGTACAGCCTATTCAAAATTTCGTAATTTGGGAATTTAAAGTTTTCCTTCTTTTAAATGTAAACTAATCCACTTATGATTCTTGTCTGTCTCATCCTGAGTGGTATTAGCTTGTGTTTACCAGATGTGAGATCGCACATTTCCGTTTACACCTCATCTCACAGGCCGATACGCGTGAGCTCAATTTGGTCAATAAGAAGATACTGTGGGAGGAAAGAAGGAAAGATTGACAGAATGTGCCATCGATGATCACAAAGAAACAAATATGAAGAAAATGTATTTCTTCTTCTTCTTCTTCTTCATCGAACATTTCATATTGACTACTTGTTAACCAATCTGTGTGATCTGTATGTGATCTGAGCGCCCGCTTGCCCATTCGTGTTCGTAGCGAGTTGGACGACGGGTGACACGTCCTCTGTGAGTGATATTCAATTCTGCGGGCTGGCAGAAAACCCACAGGTTCTCCAGATTAACGAAGTTCGTGGCACTGAACCGAAGAGCACGATGTCCATGGCACTGAGCCGAAGAGCTGAAAGCTCATGTGCTTCTGGATTTTAAAAAAAGTGATCTGGCCTAAGAGCTATTGTACGTTGTGCGAGTTATGCACCTACGAGTATGCCAGCACATCTGATTTCTGCGATGCTTTTTATTTACTAGTGTAGCTTGCCTGGGTTCTACATCAGTCGCCTCTTACGATATGCCTTGAAGGTCGTGGTGGTACTATTCTTTACTTCTCTTACGGATCCCGGTACCATATGGGGAATACTTGTAGTGTAAAAGAAGTAAATATTGAAAGAACATTTCATCCATGAGTGCAGTGAAAAATAAATTATGAAGAAAATGTAATTAAAATCTTGTACAGAAGTTGACGAAATGTTGCAATGAGGCTACCACAAACAGCAACAGATGAAAACAAGCAACCATTTTCCTTCCTTTTCACGTCATTTCACTCATTTTCCCTCATTTTCACAACAAATATATTTAAAAATAGTTGCTAAGGATGGAAAGAAAATCTAAGCTTCTCCGGGCTAGCACATGGTTAGAGGGTCGGATTATCAGACCGTGGGAACGAAGCTAAAACGAATGACGAAGAAGGTAGGTTGCAGCATCTCTGGCGGTGAGGCGTAGGTGAGTAAAAGACAAAGACAGGTAACGTGACGTCACAGCGCGCACAAGCCTTGCAGATAAGGTATGAAGAATGAATTTTGTAAACTAGTAGATTCTGAAACATTTAAATATAGAAAGTAAGCGATGCATATAGAGAATCATATTCTTTTTCGATCTCACTAGATTGGGATTTCGGATTATCTAATAAAGGCAGCCGTCTGCCACAGATTATCAGCCACGCCATACAGTTTGTCTTGGACGCTGATGTAAGTGAGCCACCTCTTTCTTCTCAAGTCTGCATACTGGGATATAATTCCTATGATTTCTGCTTCCCCGTTTGTGCTGACCTCTTCCTGCAGTAAGTTTTAGCCACCCTCGTTATGGTAGGCCTGGCATTCTTACTGCGTGGCTAAATCTCCGAGGCAGATTGGCGACCGTAGAATCCGTTATCCCATTCCTCATTGTGAGGGGTCGTTGCACCATGTTATCCGCCTTACGGCCTGGTGCATCCGTTTTCTGCAGGCATTTGTTTCGGGTTAGCATTCCTTAGCGGACACGTGCATCCGATTTCAGCCAAACCTCCTCAGTCGCCTCTTACGACATTGCAGGTAACAATGGTTCTATTCTTTACACCTCAAATTTGGGCCCCGATAACCATACGGTCGAGACAATCATATGAATAATATCATCATCATCAAATAGCTTGTCCTGAACAGAACTTTGCCACCCGAACAGTCCTCCGGAGTTTCTCTCTCATAGGCCAGATGTCCTGCCTCTGTAGCCGTCATGTTCAAACCATCAGTTACATCCTGAATCCATCTTCTCCGTGGTCTTCCTCTTCTTCTCATTGCCGGTATGCCTCCTTCCATTATAGTCTTCTCCACCAAATCATGTCTTTCTATATGTCCAAAACATCTCAGTTTTCTCTTTCGTTATTATGAAAAATATACTATACCAAAATGTAGGAGATGATAAATTGAGATAATAATGTGAACAATACTGACATACGGATGCGAGCATGGATAGTAAACAAATAGATATAAAAATATCTGGCGACCACAGAGATGTAGTTTTACAGAAGAAATGATGAGAACCCCTTGGACTGCTAAAATGATAAATGTGGAGGTGTTGAATGAGGCCAAGACACAGATAAAACTTATTATCAATATGAGAAATGTGAAATCATCTTTTTTTTGGACATTTAATGAGAAAAGGAGGTTTAGAACACATTGTGACAATAGGTAAAATCGAGGGGAGACGAAACACAGGAAGACAGAGATTGAGAAAATGTTGGACAGCCTGACGTCATGGCACGGAAGAGCGTCATCATCGGAGATAATAGCAAACACCAGGAATAGAGATTTGTGAGATCCATGATCGCCTACACCAGCCGGCACGGCTCCTGATGATGACGATGATGTAAACAATACACTGTATCTTTGTAGGAGACGATAAATTGTGACAATAATGTGAATAATACGCTGTACCAAGATGTATGAGATGATAAATTGTGTCAATAATGTGAATAATACTGTACCAAGATGTAGAGACGATAAATTGTGACAATAATGTGAATAATACGCTGTACCAAGATGTATGAGACGATAAATTGTGACAATAATGTGAATAATACACTGTACCAAGATGTATGAGACGATAAATTGTGACAATAATGTGAATAATACACTGTACCAAGATGTATGAGACGATAAATTGTGACAATAATGTGAATAATACACTGTACCAAGATGTATGAGACGATAAATTGTGACAATAGTGTGAATAATACACTGTACCAAGATGTATGAGACGATAAATTGTGACAATAATGTGAATAATACGCTGTACCAAGATGTATGAGACGATAAATTGTGACAATAATGTGAATAATACACTGTACCAAGATGTATGAGACGATAAATTGTGACAATAATGTGAATAATACACTGTACCAAGATGTATGAGACGATAAATTGTGACAATAATGTGAATAATACACTGTACCAAGATGTATGAGGCAATAACTTGTTCTTTTTCTTCGAAAGCTCCACATCTACCTTTGTCAGCCACTCTGTATGATTTGTATGTGATCTGAGCCAAAAGCGATAGTACGTTGTACTAGTTATACGCTCACAAGTAGACCAGCACATCTGATTTCTGCGCTGCTTTTTATTTACTAGAGTAACATCCCTAGGGCCTACATCAGTCACCTCTTACTACATGTATTGTCAAAGGGTTTCAGTGGTACTATTCTTTGCTTCCATTGTGAGGCCCAGGCGAATAAATTGTTAAAATCTACAAGTATGTTATTTCAAACACACTCTAGAATTATGTACAAATGTACATATATAGTCTTTCAAAATGAATGCAGACTTTTGTCTGAATTTGCAAGTATGTTCATTAAAAATACAAGTAAAGTTCTGTTCAAATCTACAAGTATGTTCTTCCAAAGTTCTGTTCAAATCTACAAGTATGTTCTTCCAAAGTTCTGTTCAAATCTACAAGTATGTTCTTCCAAAGTTCTGTTCAAATCTACAAGTATGTTCTTCCAAAATTCTGTTCAAATCTACAAGTATGTTCTTCCAAAGTTCTGTTCAAATCTACAAGTATGTTCTTCCAAAATGCGCATGAAATAACAATCAATAGAACAAACCCGAAGGAAACATGTATACATCTCGGGCTAACATCCATCAGTTCCAAAACTCAAACACCAACAAAAACCAGTCTTTAAACTCACGAAAATGTTCTTATAATATCAACAATCTAGGGCCATTAACATGGCAAACAAACAAGGATAGAAGGAAAATAAAAACATCTGCTAAACGAAGGATCTTTTACAAGTGGCACGGTCGTGATAAAAGAAATGGAGTCAGAGAGACGAAGAAATGGAAAGAGGGAAGGAAAGCAAGGATTTTACACTAAGAGCAAGGAACGATTCCGCAAGAAACTAGAATATCATGAATTTCTTTCTTTCTTCTTCTTTCTCGAATCCTGTATGCCTCACAGCGTCAGGTCAGGAAGAGATTTCTAAAACGGGCCCTAGTATGCGCTTCGTAGATAGTCTCTTTCGTCGCCTCTGTTATCTCTGATGTCCATCTTTTGCGTGGCCGGCCTTTTTGCTTTGTACCCATTGTATCGGAGCAGCATTGCTCTTTGGGTGCACTGTCTGATGGTAATCTGCTTACGTGACCGAACCATTTAATTTGTTGTTTCTTGATGAAGTCTAGTACTGATGTTGTACCCACTTTTTTCCTGATGTCTTCATTTCTCAACCGGTCTCTTCTTGTTACACCCAGCATTCTGCGTAGACACTTCATCTCTGTTGTGACTAGTTTTCTTCTATCGTTTGTTGTCAGCGTCCAGGTTTGGCACTGGTAACATAATGTGGAGAAAGATTGTGTTGAACATTGCTCTTTTGTGTTCATGGTGACATGTTTGCATCTTAAAATTGGCGCCATTTGCCCTATCATTTGATTTGCTTTGTTGCATCTGTGTTGAATTTCATTAGTTATTCTTCCATTTGCTGAAATGTCTCCCTACCCCGAGCATTGTCGGTCCGGTCTCGTCCATGACAGCTATCTGGTTGATCCTGCCAGTAGTCATATGCTTGTCTCAAAGATTAAGCCATGCATGTCTAAGTTCACACTGTCTCACGGTGAAACCGCGAATGGCTCATTAAATCAGTCGAGGTTCAATGGATGACACGATCCGTCAAAGGCCCATGTTTCACGGCGGAAAATGAGCCAGGGTTAGCGAAGGGGCGCGCTAACCAAGACCCTTTCCCTCTAAATCACCACGCGGTGACCTGGAAAAGACTAAGGTTCCGGTCTGACTAAAGGGGGCAGGGATCGGGAGACCGTGAAAGCAAAGCAGGGGCCGAAAATCCCTGGGGGAATTCACACGTCTTTTGGCCGATTGTCCACCGAAATAGGCACGAAGCAGCAGGTGCGAAGTTATTGTGAGGACAGTGTGAGCTTAGAGACGCAACACATAAAAGGAAATCCCTGAAAAACAACACACATCTCCTGGTCGAAGTCCGCAAAGTGTATGTCCATACTCAGAAAGAACTGTGAGATAGCAGAGTACGAACGCTTCGCAAACAAAATCGTGGTCACTGCAACGTAGAGACTGGGAATCCCTGAAAATACACACATTTCCTGCCCAAAAGACCGCAAAAATACGCTTGAGCTCCAAAACTACGAAACAGTAGAGTACGTGAGTCCGCGCCCAAAACAGCGGTCACTGCAATGCAGAAGACTGGAAGTCCCTGAAAATAAAACATTTCCTGACCAAAGACCGAAAAAGTCTTACGAAAGCGTCCCATGAAACATAGCTCTGTTCTCTCGCAGGGAACTGCCGCGCTTGTGGTGTCATGGTTGGGTACAATCAAAGGCTAGCGGAGCAAACCGTAAACAAACCTGAACGAGGACGAACCAATGTGTTCAGAAAAACGACCGGTTCGGTGGGAAGATGGCGCTCATAAGCCCGGGAGGGCAGGTCATCTAAGGGTAGCAGCCCTGAAAGAAAATGGCAACTCATTGCCTTGTGAGATTTGGCTGGGGACAGTCGAAGGCTAACGGAGAGCGAACCGTATACAAACGCTGGTTGAAAACGGATACACGTCCGAAAGATAAGCACCTGAGCTCAAAACGGCACTGAAAGTGTAACGTAGCTACCCATGCTGACGCTGCATGGACTAAATTTTATCATGAATATGTTTATTAATAATGAAATTCGATATGGTGCTACGCCTGAGAAGTCCCGCCGGGCAGGACGAGTGCCGGGCCCCATGCCTCGAAGGGGCCCGCTTTATGCTACCGACGGTCCCCGCCCTCCAACTCGGCACAGCAGCGAACGAGGTAACCGGGTTAAAGCTACTGGTGCGATACGGTCGAGTATTGACCATAAGAAATTAAATATCACCCAATGGAATGCGGAAGGTATCCACCACAAGAAGCAAGCACTTGCAATAAGACTTGCAGAAGACGATATAGACGTTGCGTGCATACAAGAAACACACCTCAATCCCAGACACAAGTTCGAGATCAAAGGTTACCAGACCTTCAGAACAGACAGAGAAGGACACAAGGGCGGAGTCCTCACCCTAGTCAGAAATGGCATTCCAACCAAGCAGATGGAAGGAACAAAGGGAAACCCCGGAGCAGTTGAGATCATGGGTGTCAAATTACGTGCAAAGACATACAGATCATTCTGTACAATCTTTACTGTCCAAGTTACACGCCGCTGTCACTCGAAACAATGAATATCAGTGAGAACTCATGTATTGTGGTCGGTGATTTCAACAGCCGCTCGGAGAGATGGGGGGTACTCCGAAACAAACAGTAGAGGAGTTGAGGTGGAAGACTGGGAGATCGAGAACAATCTGTTCCTCATCAACGCTCCAGACGATCCACCAACTTTTTACTCGAGAACGTGGCACACAACGAGTACCCCTGATCTGGCCTTTGCAACAAGCGATATATCCACCAAAGTAGCCCCATGGTTACCCACCAGCAGGGATAGTGACCATAGACCTGTCAATTGCAAGTAGACCTCAATTTTGTACCTGAGCCCAAAATGTGGTTGCCACGGTGGAACTATAAGAGAGCCAATTGGAAACAGTATGGAGCACTGACTGATGCAAATGTTGAACGAATCAACATGCATGACAAGAAAAACGTGCGAATCGTGGCAAGGGAACTGTCAGAAGCAATCCTGAAAGCGGCACGGGAAACCATCCCTAGAGGCGCACGAAAGGATTACAAGCCATACTGGACAGCAGAGGTTCAGAAGCTTGAAAAGACCTTGAGAAGACAAGGAGTGAGGCAGAGCATGCACAGTCAGTGGAGACAAACACTGTCTACAAGGCGGCAGCAGCAAAATACAGAAGAGAGGTAAAACGAGCGGCGAGACAGAGTTGGGTCAAACAACCGAATCCCTGAACCTCGATAGGGACGGCCATAAACTGTGGAAGCTGGCCAAAGCGCTGAGCGATGAAAACACCAGCAGACCACCTATAGTCCTCGAACAAGACAAGAAGATGGCTTCGGGTAGGGAAGCAGCAAACATCCTGATGCAACAATATGCCGAAGTCAGCAGAGTAAGCATAGCAAAGGAAAAGTTGATGCCACCAAGAGAAAAGCTCGGGCTCTCCAAGGCGAGCCGAGAAAAGCAGATAGTCACCTAACGGACACATTCACCAGTAACGAGCTGGAAGAGGCTTTAAGGGACCTGAAACCCAGAAAGTCGCCCGGAAAGATGGGATCACCAATGAGATGTTTAAAAAACCTGGGAATCAGAGCAAAGGTCGCTTTTACTGGCCGTTCTCAACATGTCGTGGAAAACAGGCATAGTACCGCAAGAATGGAAAGAAGCAATCATGGTGCCCATCCTAAAACCAGGCAAAAATAAACTTGACCCAGCGAGTTACAGACCAATAAGCCTCCTAAGCTGCACGGGCAAACTTATGGAGCGCATGGTGAACAAACGCTTATCCTGGCACTTGGAGAGCAAAGGGCTGCTTATGGCACAACAAGGCGGCTTTCGGAGATACAGATCCACAGAGGATCAAGTAACCTACATTGTCCAGGAAATCGAGGACGGTTTCCAAGAAAAGAAACAGACACTGGCGGTCTTGGTAGATATGGAGAAGGCTTTTGACACAGTCTGGAAAGAAGGATTAAGGCTAAAACTGCTCACCCTCGGCGTAAAGGGAAGAATGTACAATTGGCTCGATAGATACCTAGAGAACAGAACAGCAAGGGTTCAGGTTCAGGGGTACAAAAGTATGAAGGCCACACTGGAGCAAGGAGTCCCCAAGGAGGTGCTCTCACCGACTCTTTCTAGTCTTCGTAAATGACATTGCAACATGCCTCCCAGAACGAGTTCACTCTGCCATGTATGCCGACGACCTGGCAATATGGGCAAGGGAAGAGTCAATGCCCACAGCAGAAAATCGACTGCAAGCTACATTAAATAACCTTGAAGTGTGGTCAGCAAAGTGGAATATGAAAATAAATCCTTCAAAGACCACTTACACTGTGTTCTCCCAGAATAACAAGGATTACAAGATAACGCTTAAAGTCAATGGGCAGAACCTTCCAGAAAATAAAACCCCAACGTACCTAGGAGTCACACTCGACAGAAAGCTGACTTGGTGCACCCAGATCGAAAATGCTACGGCAAAAGCGAGACACAGGCTAACAATGATGCGTAAACTCGCAGGTTCCACATGGGGACAAACAGCAGAATTCTCAAGACACTTTACTCTGGTAGAGTGCGACCGGTCCTAGAGTACGGTATGGCAGCGTGGAGCAATGCATCGAACAAGCAATTCGCAAAAATGAGCAGCAGTCAAAACCGGGCCCTACGCATTATCACTGGAGCCATAAAGTCCACGCCCATCAAGGCGATGGAGACCATCACAGGCATCCAACCAATGACTGACCGAAGGGACAAGAAAGTAGTAGTACTTGCGGAAAACTCAAACGGCCCCGAATCGCATCCAATGCATGAAAGAATGTTTCAATCCGGAAAGTGGAGAATACAGAGATCTAACTTCGTTAGAATCTCTAACGCACTGACCACAGACCATCCAGTCCTGTCCAAATGCACAGCTAAACTAATCCCGGCAATCGACAAGTGCCCGCCATGGAAAACAAAAATGCCAGAACTAAGGAAATCAATCCCAGGCATAATGTGCAAAAGGGACCAAACGAACCTCGACAGAAAAACTGCAGCAGAAGAGTACATAGAATCAGAGTACCCTGAAAATGAGTGGACGAACGTCTACACGGACGGATCGGCAAATAACGCAATAAGCGATGGCGGAGGAGGAATAGTGCAAAATCTCCAAGAAAGTCACGGTCAAGAGCGATTGCAACTGGCAAATACTGAATAACTACCGAGCTGAGGCAGAGGCAATCAAAAAGGCGGCCGAAATGATCTTGAAGAGAAGAAACACTACACGCAACAAGGTCGTGATATTCACCGATGCTCTATCGGTCATCACGGCACTCAAATGCGTTGGCAAAACTGGGGATGAATGAGCTAAACGTCCCTCGCTGAACTAACGAGTTCACTCAAACGCACTGTCATCCAGTGGATACCGTCACACTGCAACATTAGGGAAAACGAAGCGGCCGACAAGCTAGCCAAAGAGGGCGGGCGACTACCCCAGACTGATCTCGAGATCAGCTATGAGGAAGTCAAAACAACCATCGGTTCGCACTATCGAACAGTGGGCAAAAGACCACCCGCAGTACTAAACAGTGACGGTTACTATGGTCTCTCGCGCAGTGAACAAGTTACCATATTTCGCCTCCGTACCGGCCACAACAAACTCAGAGCCCACATGTTCCATAAATTTAAAATTGGCACAACTAGCCTGTGCCCATGCAATATGGCAGACATGACGGCAGAACACGTCTTGCAAGACTGTCCACGCTTAGCAGGTATACGAGAAGAGTATTGGCCAAAACACACAGAGCTTCGCGAAAAGCTGTACGGAGGAACGGAGTCCCAAAAACAACAGTTAAATTCATGATAGAAATTGGTCCATCAGGCTAGGCCGGGAACGCAAAGGAAGGAACGGGTGGTGTCATCGTTCTTTTGAAAATCTCGCGAAACAATTTGCAATCAAACTGTTCCCAGCGTGGTTCGAACTCAGAACGTCGGGTTAATAGACCGAGTCACTATCCCCTAAGCCACGGACACCATACTAGGGATGCTACCCTAGTAAATAAAAAGCAGCGCAGGAATCGGTTGTGCTGGCCTACCTGTAGGCGCATAGCTGGCAAAACGTACAATCGCTCTTAGGCTCAGATCACATACAAATCACTCAGAGTGGTTAACAAGTGGTCGATATGGAGCGTTTGAAGAAGGAGAGGAAGATTGAGAATATGATTGTGATAAGAAAACGATAGGTCGCCGACAGCGAAGTTGATAACACGCTGTACTTGGTGTGTGCGTGTGTGTGTGTGCGTGCGTACGTGCGTGCGTGTGTCTGTGTGTGTATGTGTGTACCTTTGGAAATTTCTAGGCTTGAGTCCAACTTGAACCAAAAACTGTCGGTTTGTCTACAGAAAACCCTGATCCTTTACTTGGAAGTTTAAATTACAAGTCTCTGAAGGTGGAGTTAGGCTCGCAGAAATGACAAGAGACACTTGTGATAAAGAAATCAAGTCTGTTACCAAAAAAAAAAAAATCACACAAAAATCAGTGAAAGACGCCATATTGTGCACCAAAAATACGATTGAATTCATTGCAGCCAAACTGGGAAAAACATTTTAAAACATTAATATGTCTTTGTAATATGTAGTGCTGTTTCATTCTGGGAAATTTGTTCACACAGAAACATTTCACAGTTGTTAGCATTTCGTGTGATTTTCATTGGCACAGGGAAAGGAGCAATTATGGGGTGACCCGTTGCAGTGAAGTTGGAACCGTACTTATGAACTTATGAACTATGAATATGTCTTTGAAAATACATTATTTTATTTTTTTCCGATCCCGAAGCACTTGAGCTGAAAGCTCTTCGGCTCGGTGTCATGGACATCGTAACCTTCGGTTCGGTGCCACGAACACCGTAAATCTGGGGAACCTAGCTTTTCGCCAGTCCGCGGAGTTGAACCACACATACAGAGGACTTGTCACCCCTAGTCCAAGCGCTACGAACACGCTGGGCACGCGGCAAAAATACATTATAGAATGATAGAAATGCTTTATTTAGAGTATACATTAGAACAAAATATAAGAAAACTTGTAATTTGAACGAACATTATCCCGTCTGCCCAGCGTGTTTGTAGCACGTTAGACGACGGGTGACAAACCCCCAGTGAGTGGGGTTCAATTCTGCGGGCTGACAGAAGTGCCAGAGGTTCTCCAGATTTACGGTGTTCGTGGCACCGAACCGAAGGGTTACGATGTCCATGGCACCGAGCCGAAGAGTTGAAAGCTCAAGTGCTTCTGGATAAAAAATAAATTAAAAAAACACAATGTAACAGTATGACCTCCTTGTCATATTTACATGTTTAACTACATTGTCACATGAGCCATCAGCATTATTAACCTTCAGTTTCTACTGGTGGAGACACCTACGAATCTGCCCGGAATTCAATAATGTTAATTTACTAACCAGTAATCAAACATCAATCTAATTTTTTTTTAAAGACCTGTATAAACCTCTGACCTCTCATAGACCAGTAGGGACAACTGCTTCTGCAGCCGTCATACTATTATCATAGACTAGTAGGGGCAACTGCCTCTGCAGCCGTCATACTACTCTCTTAGACCAGTAAAGACAACTGCCTCTGCAGCCGTCATACTATTATCATAGACTAGTAGGGGCAACTGCCTCTGCAGCCGTCATACTATTATCATAGACCAGTAGGGACAACTGTCTCTGCAGCCGTCATGCTACTCTCTTAGACCAGTAGGGACAACTGTCTCTGCAGCCGTCATACTTCTATCTTTGACTAGTAGGGACAACTGTCTCTGCAGCCGTCATACTTCTATCTTAGACCAGTAGGGACAACTGTCTCTGCAGCCGTCATACTTCTATCTTAGACCAGTAGGGACAACTGTCTCTGCAGCCGTCATACTAAAACCATCAGTTACATCCTTAATACATCCTCTTCGTGGTTTTTCTCTTCTTCTCTTTTCCGGGATGTCCCCTTCCATTATCGACACTAGTAAGAGACAATCATCATTTTCGAGGGTATCATGAAAAAAAATGAGAGTTGGAATACATTTACAGCCGTCAAAATCGATATCAAACAAAATAGAGACCAAAATAGAGAGAAAAACGATCTGACACTATAGCACTCAAATATAGGAAACATTTGAACAGACAGACAGTCGCAACTAGGTCGTAGATAAACAACAGAAAAGGGCTAAGAACTAATAAGTGCTAATATCGAAGGCACTGACTGAGTCATCTAATAATCATGGTTAAGATAAAAGTTCTGCGGTAACCTGCTATAAATGATGTTTACGACAACCAGGTCTATGTTCTATCTGCACTTAAGACCAGAAGAGTCGTAGAAGGTTTATTTTTAGCGTGAGACATCGCGTCTGTATATGTGTGTGTCTGTTATCAATCTATATGCGTGCGTGTGTCCGTCTGCCTGTGTGTGTATATGTGTGTATCTATATGTGTTATAAGCCAATATATTATGTATTAGATGTGTATGTGTGTGAGGGGTGTGTGTGTGTATCGACGTATATGAGTATGTATGTGTATAACATTAATTTACCAGGATAGCATCCCTATGCCCCTACCTCAGTCGCCTGTTACGACATGCTTTGTAGGTCGCAGTGTTACCATTCTTTGCTCCCCTTGCGAGACACGACAAAACACTGACGAAGTAAACAGAAGTAAACATATTTTGAGATGTATTGTAGCGTTATGCTAGATTTGAATGTGATACATTGGTGTCCTTCAGAGCGGACTCATTTACAGATCATTACTTATATATATAGACCCGCGGTAGGATAGTTGTTAGTGAACTCGCTTCTCAAGGCTGGTGGTCTGGGTTCAACTCCCGCAGTGCGCGTGGACTTTTTCCCGACCACGACGGTTCTCAGGTCAATCCAGCCTCAACTGGGTACCAGACATGCTCTGGGAAAGTAAAGGCGGTCGACGTGATGCTGACCACATCACTCATCGTGTGCCGACGGTCAATGAAAATACAGGCCTAACATTGTATTGCCTCTATATATAAAATCGATGTTGAATCGATCAAGCGATTTAGGCAGTTTGGAGTTACCCGTTGCTCAAGTCGAACTCTGCCTGAGAGGCAGAGTGAGAGGTGTGTTTAATCAGCGAGCCACAGGAACCATCAGTATGCATAACCTTTGATATCTGTTGAAGGAGACTGAGCACCTATGGGTCTGCCCGGAGTGCAATGACGTCAGTTTAGTAACCAATAACCAATAACCAATATACCACGAGGTATGAAAGGGTTCCTTTACTTTACTTTTACTTTCTTATATATATATATCAATCAATCAATCAAGTGCCGTGCCGGTTGACATAGACGATCATGTCCCTCCACATCTGTCTATCTCTGGTGCAATCTATCAACTCCGTTATCGATCCATTATCGAACCACAATTTCAATCCGTCCGGAATTTTGTACCTTTGTCTCCCTCTATCTCTCTTCCCCTGTATTTTGCCTGTTGTTACCAATGTTCTAAACTGTCCCTTCTAATTATATGTCCGAAAAACCTTGATTGTTTGCTTCTTATTCGATTGATTAGATTTCGATATGAATCTGTCTCCGACAAGATGTCTTCATTTGTCTTTCTAGCTGTCCATGAAACTTTCAGCATTTTTCTGAGAAACCACATTTCTG
Organism: Arion vulgaris; assembly: GCA_020796225.1. Classification (NCBI taxonomy): domain Eukaryota; kingdom Metazoa; phylum Mollusca; class Gastropoda; order Stylommatophora; family Arionidae; genus Arion; species Arion vulgaris. The sequence goes on from JADZMA010000927.1 coordinate 21,399, forward strand.
TAGCTTCAAATATTCTTACCATTTCTCTGTTAATTAATAAGGAATGAGTCAGCAGGCGGAACAAACACCGAAGCATGTCTTGCAAGACCGTCCTCTTCTGTATGAGCTGAGAAGCAACATGTGGCCACACCCAGTCGACCTGAAAACTAAAGTTTGGGGAAACATGACAGACCTGAAGCTGACTGCCCAGTTTGTGGTCCACAGTAAATTAAGCGCATGACCAAATATCGCTGAAGAAGAAGAGAAGAAGTCTGTTCATTATAGGAATATGTGTGTATGTGAGGGCAAATGGCCTCAAGCCTCAATGGCCTAAAATGCAAACATGTCACCATGAACACTAAAGAGCATTGTTCAACACAATCTTTCTCTCGACATTAAACTATCAGTGTCATATTTATGGCTTCCAATGACTCACTGCCATATATATATACATAACTGATAAACCTTGTATTACCACATGCTGCTTATAAAACATATACAAAGCGCACTACTTGTTATCAGTCTGTGTTGATAACTGTATACAAATGGTCTACTTTCTGAACATCTACAAATAGTTCGACAAGATGAATCAGCCGTGTGTGACAACCATTATAAGTCGTAATATCGGGAGTAAGCTGTATCTAATCTTCCATGCATATGGGTCACAGTTTATTAGGGGTTAAAGTTCATGGATATCACTGACTAAGCGTCTCTGTGTGAACTTGTGTTAAGTTTACATGTGAGTAAATTGTATGACTTATCCATTTACTCAAGTATGCCTCAGAGTAGTCAAACGTTTTGGAATTTTTTTAAGTCTAGATAAGCGGTTCCCAAACTGGGATCCGCGAGGTACTCACATAGGGTTCTCAAGCGCTTGAAGAAATATTATCATCTTTGACATTTCAAACAGAAAAATTAATTTTAACGCGTGTATTAAAATAGTGGTAAACTAGTTCCGTTGCGAAATCAAAGAACCGGGACCAGACCGGAGTCTAAATGTTTGACAGAGCAAAATAAAAGATCATTTGAAGTTTACCGCAGTCTGAGAAATTGGAGCCAGCTTAAGTGTTGGTGTAGTGTAATAATAACTCCAGCGCTAGAAGATGTTCATATACTTTTTCCGATCTAGAAGCGCTTGAGTTTTCAGCTCTTGGCTCGGTGTCATGGACATCGTAACCCTTCGGTTCGGTGCCACGAAAACCGTGAATCTGAGGAACCTGTGGCTTATCTGCCAGCACGCGGAATTGAACCCGCACTTACAGAGGGCTAGTCATCCACAGTCCAACGCGCTACGAACACGCTGGGCAGGCTGGTGATTTTTCATATATAGAAACTGTTAGGTCCCCAAGCTATATGTATTTAAAGGAGACGCAATGATACAAAGTTTGGGAACCGCTGGTCTAGATAATCCCTTGTGAGTCTTTTGTAACTGGGAAAAAACCAAAAAACACTTAGTAATGTGGTTTTGGGCGGGGAGAGGAGCGGGAGGAGGGAGTCTTGATTAGGTCAAATGCCTCATACAAGAAAATCTGTAGTAGACTGAACGACAAACACTGGATATGATTATGAAAAAGACTTCCTCAAAGATCTAAGCAGAACAGACCAGGTCATTATATATCGACTAGATACCGGACACTGCAGACTCAACAAACACTTATATAGACTAGGAATAAGTCAAACAGCTCTCTGCCAGTGTCAACAGGCGGACCAGACACCGAAGCATATCCTGCAAGACTGTCATTTCCTGTGTAAGCTGAAAAGCAACATGTGGCCACGCCCAGTTGACCTAAAACTAAGCTCTCGGAAACCTGACAGACCTGAAGCTGACTGCTTAGTTTGTGGTCAACAGTAAATTAAGCGCATGACCAGAGATCCCTGAAGGAAACCTGACAGACCTGAAGCTGATTGCCCAGTTTGTGGTCCACAGTAAACTAAGCGCATGACCAGAGATCGCTGAAGAATAAGAAGATTTCAGAACCTTCATATCTAAACTAGTAATATATCCTATCTATTCAATACTTCTACACTTTTCATGTACTGAGTAATATCTCTCTTATCAAGACCAATATTTCTTCATGACACAAACGCATGTACATCTTAATGGCAGACAGCAGTAAAACTATGTAACAATGACGAAACACGTAACACATTCTTTTTTCGTTCGTTCGGTATAAATTCTGACGTAGTCATGTAGCCTACTATAACGTCTCTAACTTATTTTTTCGTGAAGGCTTACTTTTCTTATCACTTGTGTCGCTCTCCATTCAGGCAGGCCCTACTCCGACTGCAGAGGTACGTGTAATTTAGACCCCAAGTAAAGGATCAGGGTACTTTATCTCGTACAACCACGTAACTCGTGCGTAAAACGAAAATGTGTGGCTCACTGCATATGGTCACTATCGCAGCGTGCTATCAACCTCGATATTGGAGACACCCCGTCCCACCCTCTTCCTTCTTCCCCAACGGCCCTCCCCAAACGTAAACATTCAATATATCAAATTTCAACATTCATTACAGCGTTACTTAAATATTCATGATATTGCTGTTTCAGCATCCAGATGTCTCCAGTTCAGCATCATAATATCACACCTTTCATATCCCATGATGATCTCATCTACAATGACAACCCTTACACAGTATTTGTTCTTTCATCTCGTATGCAACATATGTTTTACAATTCATCTCTACTAATATTTGATCTCTACTGATTAATAAACTGTCTCATTTGCTTTACCTTGATGTGGTGGGATGATTTTCGGGCTTCTATAATCACACCATAGCTATGTCGGCTGAAACTTTGTACTTTAGTTAGGTTCAACGATGTGGAAAAGATCAGGTGTCAAAGGTCAGACAAGTAAGTACATCTATATGTTTCTGTAAAGAGAATAAGCCGCCTGTCCAGCGTGTTCGTAGGAGTTGGACTACAGGGGACAAGCCCCCTGTGAGTGTGGTTAAATTCCGCGGACTAGCAGAAAAAGCCGCAGGTTCTTCAAATTCACGGTGTTCGTGGCACCGAACCGAAGGGTTACGATGTCCATGGCACCGAGCTAAAGAGCTGAAAGCTCAAGAGCTTCGGATTGAAAAAACAGAGATAAGGGTTTTAGAACCTAGTGGAACCACCAATATCAGCTTACAATAAGAAAATGAATCAAATACTAGAACCAAGGAAGACTAAACAAAAGATAGATAGTCAATATCAAGACTACACTAAATAAACACGGATGTAACACAACAAGAGCGACTCATCTGGCCATAGCAAGCAAATTAAAGCTTCCACCCCGCACGCGTAATGACAAGACTAGACAAATAATTGCATCATACACCCGGGGAAAGACAAAAGACAATAGTGAAAGCACTGGAGCCAATCAATATATCTATAAATAGACAGTGAACAAATATTATGGGCTTTCGGAATAATCAATTAAAAACACAGGATTCGAACCACAAACTGTTATTTCTTACGGCACCCATTGCCCAGCTCTGACGAGCTTAGGCACCCATTGCCTAGCTCCCCAGACGGCTTACGGCACCCATTGCCTGCTCTACAGACGGCTTACGGCACCCATTGCCTAGCTCACAGACGAGCTTACGGCACCCATTCCCTAGCTCTACAGACAAAAATTTCGGCACCCATTGCCCAGCTCTACAGACGAGCTACGGCACCCATTGCCTAGCTCTACAGACGAGCTTGGCACCCATTCCCAGCTCTAGACGAGCTTACCCCCCATTGCCTAGCTCTACAGACGAGCTTACGCACCCATTGCCTAGCTCTACAGACGAGCTTACGGCACCCATTGCCCCAGCTCTACAGACGAGCTTACGGCACCCATTGCCTAGCTCTACAGACGAGCTTACGGCACCCATTGCCCCAGCTCTCAGACAACACGGCACCCATTGCCTAGCTCTACAGACGAGCTTACGGCACCCATTGCCTAGCTCTACAGACAAGCTTACGGCACCCATTGCCTAACTCTCGAACAAGCTTACAGCACCCATTGCCTAACTCTACAGACGAGCTTTACGGCACCCATTGCCTAGCTCTACAGACAAGCTTACGGCACCCATTGCCTAGCTCTACAGACGAGCTTACGGCACCCATTGCCTAGCTCTACAGACAAGCTTACGGCACCCATTGCCTAACTCTACAGACAAGCTTACGGCACCCATTGCCTAACTCTACAGACGAGCTTACGGCACCCATTGCCTAAGCTCTACAGACAAACTTACAGCACCATTGCCTAGCTCTACAGACGAGCTTACGGCACCCATTGCCTAGCTCTACAGACGAGAATTTGTAAGAACACAACCAGCTATCTCTTCCAAAAATAAAAATAACTTCACTAAGATAAAACAAACTTCACTAAGATAAAATCAACTTCACTAAAATAAAATCAATTTCATTAAGATAAAACAAACTTCACTAAGATAAAACAAACTTCACTAAGATAAAACCAACTTCACTAATATAAAGCCAACTTCACTAAGATAAAACAAACTTCACTGAGATAAAACCAACTTCACTAAAATAAAACAAACTTCACTAAGATAAAACCAACTTCACTAATATAAAGCCAACTTCACTAAGATAAAACAAATTTCACTAAGATAAAGCAACTTCACTAGATAAAACAAACTTCACTAAGATAAAACAAACTTCACTAATATAAAACCAACTTCACGAATATAAAACAAACTTCACTAATATAAAACCAACTTCACTAATATAAAACCAACTTCACTTTAAAATAAGTCAACTTCACTAAGATAAAACCAACTTCCTAAGATAAAACCAACTTCACTAAGATAAAACCAAGCCCTAAGATAAAACAAACTTACAAATATAAAGCCAACTTCACTAAGATAAAACAAACTTCACTACGTCAGATCTTTACATGTTTATATGGTCTTCGTTGACTTTACATACAGTCATTTGCCAAGTATGTTGAGACATAGAGGTCAATGAGATGAGATGAAATGTTTGAGTTTGCATTTGTTTTCTTAAAATTAAGATCACACCTAAATGTCTGGACGAAGGAGCATCTGTCCGAAAAGATTAGAGCGTTGTCTCCCATTCTGGAGTTTCGAGTTCAATCCCCAATAACGCCTATGGTTGTTTTTCAGTCAGGAAAAATTCTTACTTAAAATATTTTCGCGGCGAGTGCATTAGCCATGCTGCCATTAACTTACTCAGGCTCATGTTCCCCCGTCCTAAACCGACTTAAAAATGGACATTACATGCAGTAATTGCAGTAATGATCTCTTTGAAAGATTATGTACTTTTAGGTAATGTCGTTTTTCAACCATCTCGATCATACGATATTTGTTTGTCATTTCTTGGGGCTGATATAAAACACTGTCATTAAAGTCTTGCAAAAATTATATTTTTCATGTTTGTTGGCCTAAACGTTCTGATGTAAATAGGTTCGTCCTTAAGAGAGTGCCTGCCCGAGTGCCCAGCGTGTTCTGCGAGTTGGACTACAGGTGACTAGTCCTCTGTAAGTGCGGTTCAACTCCGCGGACTGGCAGAAAAGCTACAGGTTCCCCAGATTTACGGTGTTCGTGGCACCGAGCCGAAGAGGTTACGATGTCCATGACACCGAGCCGAAAGGCTTTCAGCTCAAGTGCTTCTGGATCAGAAAAAAAAAAAAAAGTGCCTAAGTTAAAATAAACCTTAGTCCTCTATACAACAAACAGAGATGTGTTTTATTATTGTTACTATATTTTGTATTTCATGCGGCATAGACAAAAAACACTGTGAGCGGCTGGCAAAGACAGGCAAGCATGGCGACTCAAAAAGAAAATAAGAAAAACAACATCACATGTGGAGGCAAAAGAGAGCGCAGAGGGCAGAGAGAACATCCTATGTATCAGCTCCAGTCTCCAGTTTTACCTGTAGCAAGGAATGCCACTCCAGAATAGGCCATTACAGCCACAAGAGACATTGTGATTCAGCGCAGAACATACTACGTGACGCAAGACCTATTGTCTCCTGAGACAGCACAGAACATACTACGTGACATAGACCTATTGTCTCCTGAGACAGCGCAGAACATACTACGTGACGCAAGACCTATTGTCTCCTGAGACAGCACAGAACATACTACGTGACGCAAGACCTATTGTCTCCTGAGACAGCCCAGAACATACTACGTGACGCAAGACCTATTGTCTCCTGAGACAGCACAGAACATACTACGTGACGCAAGACCTATTGTCTCCTGAAGACAAGCGGTCAATGATTATGTAAAAATACATTACTTTGTTTTTACGTGTTTTGCCATTATAACAAACAAACAAATTTTAGATATCTTTATATCTGAGCAGTTGTATGTCTAACTTGGAGCCACTTATCCTTATTATTCTTATTACCGACAAAAATTCACAGAACAACACATATTAGGTATAGTTCTATTATCATTGTTTCATATGCCCCCAACAACCAAACCGGGGGGCAAATTTGGGGAAAGAAACA
>JADZMA010000928.1:0-27827 GCA_020796225.1 Arion vulgaris
GTTGACTGCTATAAGTCTTGCAGTATCATCACTGTTGGCTGCATAGTCTGCAGTATACCTGTTGACTGATATAACCATCTTCTCTCTTCCTGTACAGCTTCGTAAAATATATTCGGATGTAATGTTACAAGTTTCACAGTTACATGCATGGATGGTAACTCTCTTTAGCATATTAAACAGAAGTTATCTAAGATTGTGACAAGACATGTCAGGTGTCTGAAATAATACGACTAATTTTATTCCTGTAAAGTAGCGTTTCCCAAAGTGGGCCTAACTGCCCCCAGTGGGCGCTACAGCCTTCCAGGGGGCGATAGTGTGTTCAGAAGCATTTGGAGACATTTCTTTTGGTGATTTTGCGATTGAGTAATCATTAAAAATTTGAATTCTGTATTTTAATTCCTCTGATGCCCATCTTACACGATCCATTTTTTCATCAATTTCATTTCATGTGTATAATCATTTGAAAATTGATCGTGTATGATAGAAATATATATCAATTTTCTATATGAAAGTGAAAATAGAGCATGTATATATATATATATGGGGGGGGGGCGTTGGCAAACTCTTTAGATTGGGGAGGGGGCGTTACAAAGTTTATGTCGTGCAAAGTGGGCGTGGGGGGCGTTACAAAGTTTATGTCGTGCAAAGTGGGCGGTGGGCCGAAAAAGTTTGGGAATCTATGCTGTAAAATGTGTACGATTTCTCTAGCGGTCATGAATGTCCACTTCCTACCATCATGTCCTTCTTTGGGACAACTATCTTCAGCTTGTTATAGTTTATGTTGATATCCTGATGTAGTAGTTATGCATGATGTCTGCCATGTTGTTGATTTCATCATTGTCATTTTTGTTGCAAAAAGATGGAATTCATTGTATCGTTGATCTTGTGACGTGTAATCGTAAATAGATTAAGCAGGTGTTAGCTTGTTACTGTATATACGAGGGTGATTCATTAAGTAAGGACAAACTGCCAATATTTCACTTGTTAAATATCGGATATCTTTCAAACTTCTGTACAGGGCCAATATTTCATTTGTTAAATACAAAATTCCAGACAGCGAAGTCCTCACAAGAGCAAAGATCCCAAGCGCCAACACCCTGTTGCAGAAGGCCCAATTGAGATGGGTCGGTCACGTTGCTCGGAAGCCTGATAAACGCATCCCAAAACAGTTGATGTATGGCGAGCTTGAAGGGCAGACGTTTAGCTGGTGGACAGAAAAACGCTTTAAAGACACTCTTAAAGTGTCTCTGAAATGCTTCAATATAGACAATCCGTGCTGGGAATCCCTTGTGCAAGATCGCCAAATGTGGCGCTGTAACAACAAAAGAGGAACCCGTATAACAGGTTAACTGGTATAAGGTCCCAGAAATATAAAGAAACAAGACAAGACAAAAGGGGTTGACCGAAAAGAAAGGCTCGGGATCGCCCACTGTGTTATATTCTTGATTTAAAAGACAACATCACTCTTTCCACACTTCTGTCTTACTACAAACTAAGATGTTAATGAACACAACTAACCTAACACCGTTGGGATTCAATTAGCAACAAGACACAAATTATTTAATAATGAATTCAGGCTATGCATATATCAATTTAACTTTAGAAATATTCATAGCAATAATCGTTTTTTCTAAACTGTCATCACAACTTTGATTGTTTAATACACTCTTCCTTTTAAATAGTAAAATTGTTCAAATTCGATGGAACCAATGGTTGATAATCACTGGATGATGATAAGAAGGTTCAGTCCCTTCCTGTCAGATATGGAACGACTTGAACACGGTTGCAGCATCCATCAGGTGGTGGTCGTCATACGTCTGGGTAGACGTCTAAGTTCCTAGTTAGGTTCGAGGTAGTGTCGTCTCTGTCCGTTTAGGCCCCGTGGTCTGGTCATCCAAGATGATTAAATGTTTGTTATAGTATATGAACAGTCGAATCACAGTAAGATCACTCCTATATATGTATAACTACACTTTCTAGTATGAGTTCTGCCTGGTAAAACTATAGTTGATTTCTCACTTCTAACAGCACTGTACACAAGGATACTTGAAAAGAACAATAAATTGTCAGAAAACAACCTCTGAATCTACTCGAATCTGACTATCATCTACTACTTCGCTGTTTGTTCAATATGTTACCTTTATAGATCTCTAAAAATAAATCAACTTGTTCAATTGTTTTGGGAGATTGTCTTAAAACATATTTTTTTTAATCTTGCTAAATACCCAGCTTTTTTTGCACAAGCTGTTCTTTTAGTGGTTTCTAAGGTTTTTTCCAACTCTTCCTTCTATGATCCGTTCTACTCAACTTCTCTAGTCAGTCTGTTATGTTGATCTCTTTGTTCACTTTTTTGTTCCACTCTCAATCCCAGCCGGCCCCTGCCCTGGTCTCGGGAGTTTTTCCGGAAACTAAATGAGCCCCCCGGAAAACCATGGGGAAAAACTAATGTCCTGAGTCTGAAAAACTGCTGGTCATAAAAATTGGTAAACAAGTTGTTTCCCCACAGACCAGGACCCCCAGTGCACAAAGGGGGGGTTTTGGGGGTTCCCCCCAATATACCCTTTTGGATATAACAGTGAAATTTTAAAAGACCATCCTATCCCATCTAGAACTTTAGCTCTATCCATAAAGTTTTTAAAGTCCCCTTCCCCCCTACACTATCAAAAACCCCCAAACCCATCAATCTTCCAACCATCCAGTCCAAAATAACAACTGCCCAAACCCAATCACAAACAAAAACCCTTTCAAAATTTGAAAATTAAACCTTATGTTGAAAGAACAAAAAATTAAATTTTAGGGAATGGTATTTTATGGCCCTAAATAAATTTATAATATTTGCTGGGATAAATAATTAAACTTTAAAATGTTTACATACTTCCACCATTTCAATGTTCCTATTTCATCCGTGATCTCCTAGAAAAAATTTTAAATTTTCTTTTTGGAGACTGGTAAAAACCAAAAGGGAGGTGAGAACCCCGGGCCGTTCATCCCCCGGGCCCCAAGTCAAAGCCCGTTTACCCTTTTATCCCCCGGCCCCTACACCAAATTCAAAATTTAATTTTTTGCCCCCAACCCTCACCGAAAAAACCCGCACCCACTTGGCAAATAATTTAAAACAGTATTTACCCCACCCAAATTTTTAGGGGAACCCCCGGTTTATTTATTAGTTAAATGACCTAGTCTGGGTACGTTTAATTTTGCCCAGGAAAAAAAAACCATCTCATAGAACATTATCAGATCTAGCATAATATGTCAAACAAAAATTCACCCTTTATTCATGTCAATTCAAATTTTCATGGTATTAAGGTAAAGTTATAAATGTACATATGACCAAAACAGAGTACAACAATAATCAATGAGGGTTATCTGAAATTAATTTTATAAAAAAAATGGATAATTAGAAATTTTCCCATGTCCATGAAACATATTTAACATATCCATTTTAAATGTAGAAACATGAAAAATGCACAAAAAGAGATTAACGCAAACAGACAAACAAAAAAAATTAAAAAATGGTAAAGCCATCAAGATCGGTCGAGCCAATGGGAAAATTTAGCCGGATAGACAATGTGCTCATGGAGTAAGTGGTGAAAAAATTTTTGCTGGGGGAAATTTTTCCCAATACATTCTCTGCCCGACTTTTCGTGCACATTGGGTTAGTTTCGACTGGATCCCCTCAGCCCACCATTGGCAGCTGATTTTCCCATCACATTGGGTAAATGAAAATACAAAATAGAAAAAGAATTAATGCATAAAATTCCATAATGCAAATTGTACAATTTAAATTTTCCCTGACATATTTTCTCCCTTTTTTCCTAATGTTTAATCTTCCATCTGGGCCCAAATTTTCCTGTAACATGTATTTTTTCGGTAAAAACCCCGGGTTTCTTATTTTTCATTATTTAATAAAATTTTCCCCTTTTTTTGGGTATGCCCTTTATCCCCCCTTCACTTAACGAGGGGTTTTCCAAACCATTTCACCAAATTTTAACACCATTGCATCTCTGTAATGCCCTCACAATGCAATGCAATACTATACTTTAATTTCCATTCTGGTGCAAATTTTCCTGGGTGTATCTCTGCCCCAATGCATAAAATTTCCCCTCTCTGTAGCTCTGTATTCTTTTTTTTGACAATCATTATCTTTTTAGTCGCAAAGCCGATCTTCAATATTTCCTGTTTCCTCTAGGAAACCATTTTCCTGGAAGCCTCTGCATACTTAGTGCCTTCACAAGGGCAATCTAAAAAGACAGAAAAAGCTTGTTAAGGAAAATTTACACCACTGTCTCCAAAATATAATTGAATGGAGATATAATAACTCAATGTCATAATACACTGTCCCCCTTCCTTTTTCCCCCTTACTCACACATCGCCTCTCTGCGAAATCACTGCATAAAGTTATCAGTAAAAGGGAAAAACCAGGTCAAAAGCTTATTGACACATTTTTTATAATAAAAAAAAAAATTACAAAGGCATTTTCTCACCTACTCTTCTCCCAGTCAAACCCCCATGATTGTCAATCAAATTTTTTACAACCAGGCCCCCTTCCCCGGGGAGGGGAAATTTTTAACCTTCAAAAAAAAAATATCCAAGTTATTTCCTAATTTGCTATCCCCCAGGGTTTACACAAAACCATTTTTTTTTTTAAGTCTCTCCAGAACAAAGGCACCCACCATGCACTGTCTCTCTAATACACACCGCATATCAGTGCCCACTGCACCATCTGAACTCAAAAGCCCCATTCCATACTATTAAGACCTGTTATCTCCCTTTTCCAAAGATGACATATCCCCCAATGCATCTCCCCTCTATCTCTAATGCACATCCAACTTATTTTCAGTGCACAAAAGTGTTTTTCTTAAGTTACAAAAATGCACAGCAGTGCTATCTTTTTAATATCAATGCACACAGGTTCCCCCCCCTTTATCCATACTACGCCCTCACCACAAGCAAACCGCCCCCCTTCCCCATTTGCTTCATTTCTTTTCTAGCTCCCTTTTTTAATTTTTTCCCTTTTTTTTACCCTTCCCCCGGGAACCCTGGGGGAAGGGGTTTAGCTTTTTTTTTTAACCCTTTCCCCATTGAACATTTTCCTGGCTGTGCTCCCGGCCTTTTCCATTCTTTTGTCTATTATTTTGGGCTGCACCCTCTCTACAGACTTTTTTCCTACCTTCGGCCCCCACATCCTAAAAAAGTCCCCCGGGCCTCTCAAACTCGTTTATCTCACCGTAAGCTCATCATTAAGTATTTTTTGGGGCATTTGTTTTCAATATCTGATCATAATTTCCCAATCGGGTCATTTCTCCTTCAAGTTCACCGTTAGATTTTTTCACCCCCTTCTTCAATCCCTTTCCCTTTTTTCCCCCAAACTCCCAAAAACCCCCCCCATCCCTAACCCACCCCCAACCCCCCTTTTTTACATCTCCTCTTATCTAACTTTTTCCCAAAACCCAATCGTGATAAAATAGTTTGGGTTTTTTTGATAATTCCCTTTAATTTTCCTAGTTCAAATTTTTTTGAGTTTTTCCCATTTTTTTTTTATCTACTAACTCTAACTTAAAGATTTCTATTTTTTTTTTTCCACTGTTCTCTACTCGGGACATCCCTTATTTTTTCCAAAAAGTTGATGGATACATTCGTCTGTCTCTAAAAAACTACTTCCCCCTGCCCCTTTTTGGTCCAAATTTTTTTTTTTTCCCCTTTTATCCCTTTTCCCTAGTGCTTTTATAGCGAAATGCCCCCCCCCCATAACAGTTTAAAAATATCAGGGGCCTAAAAAAAATTTTTAAACCCTTATTACCCTTTTTCTAACCCTTTTTTTTGCTTTGTTTTTGGATAATTTTACACGCTATTATCGATATAAATACTTTCAAAATTAATCTAAAATTTAAAAAATAAACCCTGTACAATTTTAAATTTATGACAAATTGAAAAACAATGATAATACCCACATAAAATATTTTTTAGTATTTTAATTTCAAAATTAAGGGAATTGTTGACCTAATTTCACGCTTCACTTTTTTTAGGAATTTACTACCATTATACTACTACTATTTAAAAATTACTAAACTATCTGACCTATGATCTATAAATGTTAGAAAACCATTGTCCCGGAAAATTTCAATTTTCTAAGAATATCCTAGGTCACGCTGCACCAAAAGACTTCTTATAACAGGTTAATTTTGGTTTAAAGGTCCCAGAAATATAAAGAAACAAGACAAGAAAAAGGGGGGACTGAAAAGAAAGGGTGGGGATCGCCCACTGGTTTTATTTTTTGATTTAAAAGACAACATCACTTTTCCACACTTCTGTCTTCTTAAAAAACTGATGTTAATAACACAATTAATTTAACCCCGTTGGGATTCAATTGGGCAACAAGACACATAAATTATTTAATAATGAATTCAGGTTTATGCATATATCAATTTAACTTTAGAAATATTCACAGCAATAATCGTTTTTTCTAAACTGTCATCACAACTTTGTTTTGTTTAATACACTTTCCTTTTAAGTAGAAAAATTGTTCAAATTGAGGGAACCAATGGTTGATAATCACGGGATGATAAGAAGGCCCAGCCCTTTCCCCGTCAGATATGGAACAATTTGAACACGGTTGCAGCATCCATCAGGTGGTGGCGTCATACGTCTGGGTAGACGTCTAAGTTTTAGTTAGGTTCGAGGTAGTGTCGTTCTGTCCGTTTAGGCCCTGTGGTCTGGTCATCCAAGATGATGATTAAATGTTTCTCTGTTATAGTATATGAACAGTCGAATCACAGTAAGATTACTCCTATATATATAACTACACTTTCTAGTATGAGTTCTGCCTGGTAAAACTATAGTTGATTTCTCACTTCTAACAGCCCCGTACAAAAGGATATTTTGAAAAGAAAAATAAATTGTCAAAAAACAACCTCTGAATCTCCCTGAATCTGACTATCATCTACTACTTCTTGTTTGTTAAATTATGTTCCCTTTTATGTTTCTCTGAAATAAATCAACTTGTTCAATTTCTTGGTAGATTGTCTAAAGGAATTTTTCCATCTTGCTCAATATCACCCTTCTGCACAAGCTGTTTTTTAGTGGTTTCTGGCTTTTTTTTCCAACCCCTTTCCTTCTATGATCCGTTCTACTCAACTTCAGTCAGTCTGTTATGTTGATCTCTGTTCACTTATTTTCCCCCCCAAAATCCCAGCCGGCCCCTGCCCCGGGTCTCGAGATTTTGAGCCCAAATGAGCCCCCAAAAACCATGGAAAAACCAATTTGAGTTTTAAATTGGGGCAAAATTGCTTAATTGGTAAACAAGGGTTTCCCAGCCCTAGGGACACCCAGGAAAAAAGGGGGGTGGTTCCCCCCGAATATACTCCCAGACATAACAGTAAAAACTGTTACACCGGGGGAAGCTGAAAAACCATCGTATTGTTGAGTCACAGAGAAAACGAGCAGCGGGAAAAGACAGAGCACACAACACGCACATGTTCAACCTGATCATGTATGCCCCACCGGGGTGGTCGGGGACTTTTCCCCGGTTTTTTGCCCTCTACAGTCACCTCCCACCCAGAAGGTCCCAACACACCCAATTTGTTGTCCCCATGCTTGCGATGGACGGCTATTATTAGTTATGTTAAAACGGTGTGATAAAAAATTTTCAAAAGGAGGGAGAAAATTAGTAAATGGTGGAAAGGGGCCCTTCGGAGAGAAATTTTCGGGGAAATATAAATATTATTTGTATTTTTTAAATTTTTTGGGTTTTTGTTTTGTTTTGAAGGCGGGGGTTGGGAGCCCGGCCCCCGGCCATTCTGTTCACTAGTGCAGTTTTTTCCAGAAAACCATGGGAATGTTGATGGAACGGAGCTCGTGATATGTTCAATATTTCCGGAGGTGGCTTTCCTTTCTGCGGAGAGGGACTGAGCCGTAGGGGGTAAAACCCTGAAAAATAAAGTCATCCTTCTGTTTTTAAAACCCTTTTTTTTTTTATTATTTGTATCTCTACGGGAAATTATGTATCTCGAAAAATTTAATTTTTTCCCCCCTTCCCCCAACCATTATAATTTTACTGGAATTGATTAGTAAAAAGTTTGGGAAAAAAAAAAGGCCAAAGGGAAACAGGAGAAAAACCGGGAAAGAGAATTGGGGTGTTTTTTGGGAAAAGGAAAATAGGGGATGAAAGGGGGAAGAAGGAATAATAAAAATTTTTTCCCATGTGTCAAATGAGATATATAAAATGATATGTTTAAAATTTTTTAATAATAATATTTTTTAATATTTTTATATATCAAAACCCGGGCCTCCAGTCTTATATCATACTGTGATTGATCTCATATATAAAATTTAAAGATATGCCCCATTTTGTTTGATTTTCTAACGGTCGCAGTCATTTACAATAATTATGTTTTCATTGCCTGATTGGGGAAAAAGCCCTAAAGAAATTTGAAGGGACACCGTAACGAAACAGCGACTGATCTATGACCATTTTGATTTAAACATTTTCAGCTCGTTTTTCGGGACTTTTACTTCTTTTTGGGAAACGATATCCTAACTATTATATTTAAATTATCAACCCTCCCCCGATGTCTTGTTATGATTCGTCCCCCGTCCACGAAACAAAAAAGTTTTTAGAAAAAAAATGAATGCTAAAACGGGGATAAAATTAAAAAATTTAAATTAAAGAGAAATGAAATTACCATTTACACAGTTTCAGTTTAGTTTTGTTTTGAGTGGTAACATTTTTTAATTATGTATATTTGAGACCTACTTATTGTTCTAGTTGTTTTCCTTACCCCGACCCCCAAACCTCACTGACTCATCTATCTATTTTGGAACAGAGGTGGAGACTGCAGAAAAACTTTGAAAATAGCAAAACAGTAAAACAAAGTACTACAGTTTTTTAAAATACATAAAAAGTGACGATAAACAGCAAGTTTCGCCCAAAAAGGGATTTTTCAAGCAAACAATACAAAAAAAATGACAAATTTTTGGGGAAAATGAAAATGGACGATTAATGTGGAAACTTTAAAACCTATTAATAAAAAAATCAATAAAAACAAACAACGAAATGAGGCAACAAAAAACCGAAAGTGGAAAAGAAAAAAACAATAAACAAAAAGGGGGAAAACCCCTAATAAAAACAACCCCCAAAAAAAAACCCGAGGTCGTAAAGTGCCATAGAATGAAAAAAGGTTTCCAGGGCGAATACTGCGATCACCGGGGGAAACAGTTTGGATTTTGGGGGATTTGGGGTTCTAACTTTTTAATCAGGCAGTTAAATGGGGCCCCGGATGAGAGCACCACCTACGTAGCGGGTTTCAAAAAATGTCATACGTAGACGGGGGGGATAGGGGACGAAACCCGGGAGGGGGAATGGGGAACCCCCAGGCTTTTTTATATAAACAAACCCGCTGATAAAGGTGGTGCCAAATTTGTAGGGAGAAAAATATCCCTTCAGGGGCCAAAACCAATTAGTAACCCCCTTTTTTCAAATAATTTTCCCTTCTGATGCTTTAAATTTTTCCAACAATAGAAAGGCCCGTAAAGTACGGAACCTATTGTTTCCAAAGCCCTTTTCCTTTTTACTGGCGCATCAAAAACTATGTGTCATCGAAGTTGTTTGGGAAAACCCGCTTTTCTATATGCCCCCCAAAAATTCAAAAAATTCAAATCCTGGTGGGGCCTTTGTTTCTGCTTGT
Organism: Arion vulgaris; assembly: GCA_020796225.1. Taxonomy (NCBI): domain Eukaryota; kingdom Metazoa; phylum Mollusca; class Gastropoda; order Stylommatophora; family Arionidae; genus Arion; species Arion vulgaris. The sequence goes on from JADZMA010000928.1 coordinate 9,684, forward strand.
TTTTTCCCAGGAACATATCCCCAATTTTTGATAGATCTTTCAATCCATAGTCACCACACTCCCTTTTCATTTTTGAAAAATTTTTAACAAACCCACCGTTTTTTTTTTTGGTTTTCCCCCGAGGTTTCCCCTTTCCCCCGATTTTCTCTACTGTATCCCTTATTTTTTCATTCTGACGGACTTCCTTTCCAAATTTTTTTTCCCGACAGGAGAACAAACCCTTTTTTTCTAATTTCGATTTTGTCTTGTTGAACAAAATTCTACTTCAACCCCCTTCATTAATGACCAGTTCTTTCAAAAGTTTAAAGGGGGTCGCCATGGTACTAAAATGGGACCCAGCTATGCTTGTCTATTCATGGGTCATCTTGAACACTTAGTATGGAACACCTATGATGGCCCTTTCCGTCCGTGATCATAGATACCATAGGGTTTGGGAGTTACTGATATGTCTGAAACCGATTTGTCACGCTTCATCACCTTCATCAATGCCTTCAATCCTGCTATTTTTTCTTCCCCTTTCTCAACCCTACCTCCTGTGTCAACTTTCGACATCACTATCACCATCAGCCTATCTCCCATCACCATCGATCCCGCCTACTGATACACATAGCTTTTTTTCTGTATACCCCCTTCCCACCCCCATGCCTGTTTACTTTTTTCCCTTTTCTCTAAACCCCACCCCTTTTCGTCCCCTTTGTAGGGGGATGACGTTTTTCTTGATAGAGCTCAGAGATGCGGGTTTTTTCCCCCACGCCTAAAACCGGAGAATGTGTTTACTTTCGCCATGCAGGGGGTTCACAATTGCTCACAGAGGCCCTTTCTCACATAAAAGAACCCCAATTCTGACGGGGAAACTTATTTTAACTTTCCCCCCCTCATAGTTCCCTGGTGAAAAAGGTCTTATTTCATCATCTCCCTATTCTTCAGTCTGACCCTTTAAACCCCCAGCCTTCCCAACACTACCCTTTTGGTGGCTTCAGAGGGACAGAACCCCAAGGGTTTTTGTTGGTACACAGTCCCCGCCAAATTTTCCAGAGTCATTTTGGCACCATCCAGGGGGGACGTGGGCCTGTAAACATGGGCATATGTAAAAAGACCCCCACTGTCTTTTTTCCAAAAAGCTACGTATGCCATTCAAAAAGTTTCACGGTGAGTCCTGCAATACATTTTATCCCATCACCTGCAAACGATGCAACAAGCCCCATTTTGGGCAAAACCGGTAAGAGACTGGGGACCGATTCCCCAACACTTAGGGAAATTTTCCCCCAAATGTTTGACCCGGGGCCACCAATTCCCAACAAACCCCTCCATTTCGGATTACCGATGTCCAGGTCACAGCCATCCCCCCCTTTTCCCCGATGATCGCAGTCGATTCCCCCGGGAGAATTTTTTCTTTTTTTCCCTTTTTGGAATTTTGGGATTCAAACGCTTTAAAATTTTCCCTATGCTTTTTTAGTACTGTCTTATTTTCGTGCCGTTATCTATATGTGTGTTTTTTTCTATTTTGTTTTATTTACCCAATTATATTTTTTATTGTTTCTTTTTTTCCACTTTTTTTTTTTTGGTTTTAATTCATTTCGTTGTTCTTTTTTATTCCCAGATTTTCATTAGATAGGTTTTTTTTTTCCCACATGTAATCGTCCATTTGTAGTGTTTTTAAAAACCGTCATTCTTGTTGTATTGTTTGTTTGAAAAAGGCCCTTTTTGGTCGAAATGTTGCTGTTTATCGTAAATTTTTTGTATTTTGAAAACTGAAACTTTGTGTTTAGGGGAAAAGCAAATTTTGGTAAAAATTTATCATTATCAGTCTTGTTTTTTTTAGAACATTGCTATCCCCCGTTCAACAACTCATGCCCACAGTTCTTCGAATTGTGGAAAAACCATCAATTTTACAGAGCGAAACTTTTACCCCCAAACCCTTTGGAATTTAAAAATTTGACCAAATGTCTGAGGGAAGAAATTGAAAAGGGAAATTTGGTTTTTTAAAAAAATTTTTTACCCCTAAAATTTTTAATTTCCAAAAAACTCAAATATAAATTTTGATGTCAAGTTCATTAAAAGAGTATCACCCGGTTTCTAATGGGCCAATGTTGATATTTTGAAGGTGTCATGAAAAAACAAGAAATGTAGATTTGTTGCAAGGGTTTTAAAAACAATAATTGACATTACATTTAAAAGTTAGCTGCCATGTTATAATGCCATCACCCTTTCCTGTCCAGGCTTTGATTGGCAATGGCAGAGCTATTTTAGAGTTCTTTTCAAATTTATTTTTGGTACAATGTGCGTGAAAATATGGGTAGGGAGGTATCACTACAAAAAATAGTTTTTTACTCTGGGTCTTGTAAAATTGGAAAAGATGCCCCATATGTGTCTAGGGTCAAACCCATTGGGAAAACCACGCCAGGATTAGTGAGCTGGAAACCAAGATCCTACCCCACCTCCAGGGGCCCCGGAACAGACATTGGTTCTAGTCTGGCTAATGGGTAGGGGTCGAGGGAGAGCTACTCTGGGTGGAAGGGATGCAGAGTAGTTCAGTTGATGAGATCCGTCTGCAACACAGACGAGCGGGGAAAATCAGAGTGACAACGCACGCCCCCCAATAGGAAAAGCTGAACGGATAAATTAAAAGGGATGAGGGGTATCCAAAAAGAGACCTGGGTCCGGGAGCCAAAATTTGGGTCCGTGATGAGTTGAGGGGGCCACATAGGGGGTTTAAACTACCCCGGGGGTGGGGGGCCCCATTGAGCCCAGTGTCCGACAGCCCCCAGCAGTGTTTCTAACCTTTTTTGAAAGGCCCCCCAAAAATTTTTTTAAAATTTTCCCTTTTTTTTTAAAAAAAAAATTTTTTTAAAAATTGAATTGTTACAAGAAACTTTAAAAGAAGGTTTTAGGAAGAAATCACTAGAAAATTGTTTAGGAAACACAGTAAGTAAATTTTAAAAAATATAAAGAGAACAGAAATTCAAGTAAAGGGATTATTTTAATTATATATTTGTCTATATTATTTTAATTATTAGTAATTTTATTACTTACACTTAGTAGATCCTTGGGATTGATACATCATGCTAAGAGATTTTTTGTTAGATTCTACTTTTGTTAGCGTCAGCCTCAAGTTTCCCCGTTTGTCAAAATCCAGCCAATTTTTTTAATATCTTTTAAACAGCAAATCAGTTATGGCACTAAATCCACATTCAGCTAAATATGAAGATGGAAAAGGTAATAAATTTTCTTTCACATTTGCTTGAATTTGAAATTTTATTTCTGTTTCCCCACAGTCATGCCGTCGCCCCCCTTTTATTAAATGAAGTTTTAACTGACTCATCATTTTGCATTTCTGGAGCTCCTTTTTATACTGCATATTTGAAAAGCAGACAAACCCACTAACATTGACTGCAATACTTTCCCAAATAAAAAAAACTTTCTTTTTTAAAACAGCGGATATAATTTTAAGATCGACAATAACAAGTATCAGATAGCGGATCAGTGACTTCCCCATTTCGGAGCCAAAAGAAACTCTTTTAAAATGTTTGTGGCAAATATATTTCTAATAATTTTAATAAAGGTAATGAAAACCCCCCGTTGATTTTGCATCAGCAAGAGTTTTATTTGTTCATTGAAGTTGGTTATTTAATATATTTAGTTTTTTAAAGATATCCTTTGGGTAACCAAAAGCAATAACACCGTTAACAGATACTTCATTTCCCGGTTTGCTTTGGGCATTAAATATCAAAAAAATTACATAAAAACTTGTCACGTAAAATTCTTTTGAGAGCCATCTCTTCAGGGTGAAGTAAAAATCTCACATGGTTTTCATTTTCACAAAATAGCTTTCAGAGACGCTTTACATTTGGGAAATTTGCTTTAATAGCATTGATACACTTTATGATTGAATTTATACTTTTTCAGAACAGAAGAAATATATTTAGCCACCAACTTTTCCCCGGAAAAAAGCCCGAAACCCCCGGGCCCCCCTTCCGGGCAATTTGCGCCCCCCCTTTCCCATTCATAAGGGGGGTACTGTCTGTGGACAAGATGTTATATTTTTTGGTATATTTTTTAATTTGAATTTTTTTTGATTTAAAGAAACCCTTTTTAGAAAAAAAACAAAATAACAGCTTTCTACATTACAAAACTGTCTCCGCTGCCCTTTATCCATTTGGGACCGATAATTTTTTTGTTTTCACCCCTTTTAACAAAGGGATTTTAAATCTTCCAAACCCATTTCTGTCTGCCCGGGGAAAATTTTTACCGGAAATGGGAAACCCATCCCCTTTTTAAAAAAGGAAAAACCAAAAAATTTTTCCCATAGTATGATCATCCCACATTCAGAATGAGTTGGGCAATTTGATAACTATCCGCAAGAGTACGATTGAAGTTTAGAGGGGAGTAAAACCCAGACTTTAATGTTACCTTTTTTTAAAATTGTCCTTTTAAAGTTTTTAAAATAACAAACCAATTTAAAATGAGCACTGTATTTCGCCTTCTAATTCGCCTCAAGACGACCTTTGTTTCATTATTTTGTTGATCAAGCATTATTGGCGGGGAAAAAAATTAATGTGGAATATATTAATATAAAAAAAATTTCACATCAGGTGATATAACGAGGAAAATTCAAATTGTAGAATAAATATTTTGAAAAAAAAACATTAACAATATTTTTTACTCACGTTTGTGTGATCAAACCCGTTTTTCAAAAAAAAGAGTTCTTCCATATGTTCTTCAGAATGGCAAACTGATTTGGCCCTTTTTTATTCAATCAAAATCTTCATCTTGGCCCCCTTTAATGTTGAGACACTTCCCAGATATGTAAATTTTCCACCTCTTTATGGGGATCCTCTCAATAAGATTGGGTCTTTAACCAGCCTTTAAATTTTATTTTGTTTTCCCAAGGGAAAAGTCAGGCCTAGTTTGTGAGACTGTTTTTGTTTTGTTATTTTTTTTCTTGCATCTGCTGATGGGTTTTAGAGAGGAGGTGATCAACTGCAAAATCCAGATTCCCCAAAAGACTTTTTTTATGGTCCATTGTATTCCATTTTTCCCGAAGTTTTGATCTTTTTTTTTCCATTAAAAGCCAGGAAAAAGGGAAGGGGATAAAAACAGTTTTTTGCAAACCAGTCTTTATTTTTGGGAAAGGGCCCCTTTTCTTTTTTCATAGTATTTTTAGCCGAGTTCTCCTTTTTTTTTTTAAATTGGAGTTTTGGGGGGCCATAGGTTAGAAGTTTTGGGGGTTTCCTGTTTTAGGGTATCGAAGCCTTTTCATAGTCCACAAAGCTTATGTAGAGGGGTATTCCACCGATGCTTTGCCCAAAAAGGAAAGTAGCGTCGATATTTGATCTGTGCAGGATCTTTTTGCCCAAAACCTGCTTGTTCATCCCCTTTTTGTACTGCATCTGTAGTTTCCTTTAGTCTCTGGATGATTCGACTTGATTTTTCCTCCAAAGACAGGAGAATTCTTCTATAGTTGGGCATTCTTTTGGGGATCACCCTTTTTGGTAGTTTGACTATATAGCCCTCTTTTTTCTTTTTGGGATTTCTTTCCTCTCCCAAATTTTTTCCCTTTTAAATCATGTAGCATGTCTGTTTGGGGGATGTCAACATTTGCTTTTATGGTCTGGGTATACCATCTTGGCCTGTAGGGTTTACCATTTCGTAGTTGGGGAATGGCCTTCTTTTTTTCCGCTTTGCTTGGTTTTCTACAGTCAATTTTTAGATTTTTTAGCTGGGTTTTATGTCCGGGTTTGGCCCCAGGGGGAAATGGCCCATTTAAATGGTCTTGAAATGTTCTGCAAACCCCCTGCATCTTTTTTCTTTACTGCCGAGTAATCTTCCAGCCTTGTCCTTAATTGGTTTATTTATTTGTTGGGGATTTCCCTTAAATTTCCCCTTTTGTGTTATCGTATAAATCTTTCAGGTTACCCTTAGCTGCTGCCACTTTGCTTTCTTCCAAAGGGTTTTCTATATAATTTTTTTTTTATCTGCTTTTTTACTTCTTTTTCACCTTTCCCCGTTGGCTTTTGTGTATTTTTCTTTTTGCTGCGGCCTTTTCTGATCTTGTTCTGCCATTGAGGTCAGCCTTTTTTGCCTCTTTTTTCTGTTATCTTATCTTTAAAGTTGACTCTGGAAAAAATTTCCTTGTGGGGCAATCTTTTTTCCAAGGGTAGTTTTACGGGTAGTCCAGGCTTTTTAACTTTATGCCAGTGGTCTTCTTCTTCCTTCATCAACTTCTAGGGGCCCCGAATTTTTTGGGAAAACGTAAATTTAAAAATATCCTTTCCCCCTGCTCCTTCCCGATGTCCCCCAATTTTAAAACTTTACCCCGTTACCATGCGTGGTCGTCATGAATCCCGAGTTTCATTCGCACCTTTTCTTTAAAAGGGGGGGTGATCAGAGGCCAACATCTGCTCCCTTATCTTTTAGCCCCCGGGACCTTCTGCTTCCCCGGCAGAAGGGAGGTTTTTTGTCCTTTGGCGGTGGAATCCCTGGAAACGGGGGATTTTTGTTAAAAAATAATTTTATAAATAATTTTTTTGGGGCAAAGATTTTTTAAAAATCCTTTTTTGATAAAAATTTAAATTTTTAAAAAAAAAGGTGGAGGGCAAACCAGGTTTTTTAAAAAAATATTGTCTTTGTGCGACTTCCCTTTCTTTTAAAATTTCCATGAGATGTCTTTCCCAAAAAAAAGTAAGATGTGATTTCGTGAAGATGTATCGAACAAATTTATTCGTTGCCGAAAAAAGCTTGGGTCATCGAGCAATGTGATTGGTTGATAAAAAGCCATCTGTCAATCACCGTGATTATTTATGACTAATGCTTCGGTTCATATTCGAACGGGCAACCCAAAAAAATTTCAAACGCCGAACAACGTTTCCTTTTTTTTATGGCCTTTTTCCACCCAACCCCAACCCTTAAACACCGGGAAATTTTAACCCCCCAACGAGGCCATTAATAAGGTTAATGGAAAAAGAGGGGACCTATGAAAAAAGGCACAAACCAGCCCAAGTAGGGGGGGAAAAAAAATTGGTTTTTAACAAATGGGTATTATATGATTTAAAAAACCATATGTTGTAAATTAGGGTTTTTTACGCCCGTATGGGTGCCGGGGCCTTAGAGGGGGCAAAGGCAACACTGCGAACTACAAATTTTTTTAAGAGGCAAATTGGGTGGGACACTAGCAAGGGCACAAAGGGGCTTTAGTGTAATCGGGATGTTGAAACCCTTTTCAACCCCCTTAAAAGAGAATGCGAGGGGGGAAAATCCCCCTTGTGTTTCCATTAACACGACTTATTTAAAAAGGGCATGCCTTTTTAGGGATGTAGCAACATTCGTTAAATGATTAAAACCTTTTAAAGGGGGCTAAATAGATACGACTATCTTAATTAAATAATTTCCCCCGATTCTTTTTATTATTTAGACTTTTATAATTTTAAAAAAGTTTTTTTTTTAAATAAAACATTAATTTAAAGCCTTTTAAAAAAAAAAAGTAGAGTTGATCAGGGTCCCTTTTTATTTAGGTTTTAAAAATATTATTTAATAATATTTTAAAAATATTTTCCGCGGGGAATTTTACCGCGTAGATTTATTGCCGTTCCGGACGTTTAATTCAGGGGCGAGCTGGATCAGATGCCGGTTTATTAAGAAAATGGAGAAAAAACATGTTATGGGGTTTAATAAAATTTCCCTTTATTGTATGTGGGTTTTTGTATTTTTTGGAATAAGTTTTGCTAACATAAACTAATCATACCATTCCTTTTGTACTCTAATTTAAAAAAACCAGGGTTCTTTCTCGTATAATTTTTTCCTTTCCCTACATTTCTGAATTTAAAAGGTTGAGTTTCGTTTCTTGTGCCAAACAAGTTTATTAAAAAACTGCCCATAAACTCTTAAAAATTTGGGAACCAGTTGGGGTCTAATAACTTCAGCCAAAAACTTAGAAAGCGCCAAGTACAAACTATCGGTATCCATTTCACATAGTTGGAAAAACTTTACCTATCTACGAATTTATTAGGGAAACAAATAAAATTTAACATGCTCAATTTATCGTACTGATAAAAGAAAAATCATCTTTTAGGGCCCATACAAGTTTTTTTATTTAACAATTCGACCTCGAAAAGGTCCTCTTCCCCCCGGGGTCATGTTTAAAAAATGGGTTTTTCACCAACCCAGTAGTGTCAGGGCCCCAAAATATGACACGTTTGATATTTTGTTTTATTGGTTTAAAGGGTTTTTCCGAAAGGGAATTCCCTAAAAGTTTCATAGTTTCGATAGTGATGGATACACAGAATCCACGTCACCTTTTTCGGCGAGTGTCGGAGACAGCAAACTCCAAACTGCTTAGCAAATTTTTAAGGGGTTTATACCAATCAACTGGGTATATTTCTGTGACTTGAGACCCCAGTCAAGTACCATTTTAACAAAGGGGGTAGCCGTAAGATTTTTTTACCACTGTAACTACCAATCGGGGGACGTCTTGAGTCGCCAATAGCTTGTTTTGATTGCATGCCCACGCATGAAATCGCCATATCATCACGACTAACTTCTATATTTTTGAAAAATTGGGGGTCATTTCGAGAAATGCTCTTTCAATGAGTCGGGGACATGGAGACGCATCAATAATCCAAAAAAGCTCTGTCCAAACCCTTCCAAAAAATTTTTTTATGGAAAAAGGGGTTTTCTTAGAGGCTTTTGGGGCAAATTATTTTTTGCGCAGAAAAAGGGTTTATTGACGGATTGGGTTTTTAGGCCGGCCCCTTTTAATAATTTTAATTTACTTTAAAAATCATTAAAAAAAATCAATTTTCGTGTTTTTTCAACTAATCCCACCGGATTTTATTTACGGGTTTAAACCCCACCAGCCGTAATATGACAAAACTTTTAATGAAAGAGACAGCCGTTAAACTGAAATACGGGTCTATTTTTTATCCCATCCATCAAACCCCCAAATTTTAGCTCTAAACTCATTTTCGGGCCCCTTAAATTGCGTTTTTAAAAGTATATTGTTTTTATAGGCAACCCGTTTAAAAATTCCCACATTGTCGCACAATTTAAAATTTTTTGACCTTTAAAACCCCTCTTCTTTTTCCCCAAAAATATGAAAAAAGGGAAGGGCATAAGAAAAAACAGCCATCCCAACCGGGCAAAACCAAGCCCTTTTTTAACCCTGCCCCCCAACCCCTTTGTTTTAAAGGGAGAATGGGTTTTTTTATTTCGCTTTGTTGGTTCATCAAAGTTGGGTTTTTTCAGCGGGGTTAGGGCCGGTTTGGGCCCAGGGGGAAATGGGGCAAAAAAGGCTTTTGAAATGGCCCACCCCCTGCATCTGTTCTTGAGAGCCGGGGTAATCTTCCAGCCTTGTCCTTAATTGGTTTATTTATTTGTTTGGGATTTCCCGTCAATTTCCCTTTTGTTATCGTATAAATCTTTTTTAGGTTACCCTTTTTGCTGCCACTTCTTCTTGCCAGGTTATCTTTTATTTTTATTTGTTTTCTTTCTTCACCTTTCCCGTTGGCTTTTTTGTATTTTTCTTGTGCTGCGGCCTTTTTTCTGGGTTTGTTCGCTATTACAGAGGTCAGCCTTTTCCCCTTTTTTTCTCTGTTATCTTATCTAACGTTGACTTGATAGCCATTCCTTTTGGGGGCATTCTTTTCTCCAAGGTAGTTTTCCGTTAGTCCAGGGTTTTTAACTTTTTGCCAGTGGTCTTCAATTTTTCCCTCAACCCTTTTAGGGCCTTGAATTTCAAACTGACACTAAATATATCCCCTTTCCCCTGCTCCTTCAGATGTCCCACATTGATTCACCCCGTTACCATGCGGGGCGTTTGGGAAACTTTGAAAATTTATTTGCACCCTTTCATAAATAAGGTGGTGGGCGAGGGAACTCTCCTTTCTATATATTTTTCTTTGTTCAAATTTACCTTCTGAACTTCCCCAAAGGGATGGGTTGATTTGGGTTTTTTTGTCCTTGGGGCCCGGGATATTCCCTGTAGGTTTTTAAATTTTTTGTGCTGAAAAAAGGGTTTTATAATTAACTGGTTTTGCGCAAAGATCCCAAAATCCCTTTAAATGATAAAAAATTTTAAATTTTTTAAATTAAAAAACAGTGTGGTGGGAAAAATTTGGTTTTTTTTAAAAAGAAGGCTTAAGATTTAATTGCAAATTACCAGAGAGTTTCCCAAAAATAAAATGGGATTTAAAAATGGTTGAACAAAGGATTTTGTTGCCAAAAAAGTTTGGGTCATCGAGCAATGTTATTGGAAATTAAAACCATCGTCAACACCGGGGTTGATTGATGGGTTTAAGTTTGTTTTATATTCAAGGGGAATCAACCAAATTTATTGGGGCAAATCGTTTAAAAACACGTTGGGTCCTTTTTTTCTATGATTGGTTTTGTCTACTAACAGAGGGGCTTCAAAAACGGAAATTAAACCCCCGACGGGCCATGCACCTTCATACCACGGGCAACTGACACCAGAAAAACCCTTATGACCCAAGTTTCCATAAGTCTCATTGTACTTACAATTGTCATTTAAAAAAAAAGAAAAAAATCTTTTTACCACAAATGTAAGTATTATATGATGTAAGAAACCATATGTTGAAATTAAAAAGCAGCCCGTATGGTGCCGGGGGGACGAGGGGGAAAAAAAGGGAAAACTGCAACTACAAGACATTTCAAAAAGAGGGGAATTTCTGAACTAGCAATAGGCAATAAAGGCGCTTTTTTGTGTAATCCCTGTTGGGAAAACCCCTTTTATACGGGTTTTGGGGAATGGGGGCGGCGGAAAATCCCTCAGTTTCCATTAACACGACTTACTGGGAATGCCCCTTTTTACGGGATGTGGGAAAATTCGTTAAATGATTATACATTTAATGCAAGGGCATTAAAAGATACGACCATTTAATCAACCGGGAATTTCCCTTTACCCCTTGACATTTTTCCCCTTTTTTACATTCACAAAAGTTTTGTTTTTTTAAAAAAAACATTAATTGTAGTTAAAGCCTTTTTAAATAAAAAAAATAGAGTTGATCAGCTCCATTTATACCGAGGCTTAATAATATTATTTAAAATATTTAAAAATATTTACCGCGGGTAATTCACCGCGTACGACTGACGGGGTCAATTCCGGGCGCCAATTCAATTTGAGCTGGGATCAGATGCCGGATTAAGAAAAAAGGAGAAAGCATGTTATGCGTTTCAATAAATGATCCTTCATTGAATGTGGTTATTGTATTTTCTGGGAAAAAGTTTCCATAAACTAATCATACCAATTTCCTTCTACCTAATTTAAAAACCAGGCCCCCTTCCCAAATTTTTCTCCAAAATTTCCCACATTTGGGACCGGGTTTTTGTTTCCCCCTTTTGGGCCCTTTGGGTGGGAACCCCTGGGGGGTAAAATCTTTAAATTTAACTATTGGGTTCCCCAATTCGAAAACTTTCCCTTTTGGGGGAAAAATTTTTGGTTTTTTCAAGTTAAAAGGGTTTAGAATTTATTAGGAAAACATTTAAAATTTAAATGTTTTTTTTTATCACCATAAAAGAAAGAACCCATCTGTAGGGGAAGGTCCCAAAAAGTTTTTTTTTTTAACAAATTTACCTTTAAAAGGTCCCTCTACCGGGGCCCTGTTTAAAAAAGGGTTTTTCACTAAACCCGGGAGTGTCAAAACGGCCCCCTAAATGGGCACGTTTGTATATTTTTTTTTATTGGTTTAAAGGTTTTTTTCCCAAAACCGGGAAATTCCCCAAAAATTTCATAGTTTCATAATGGCAAAAAACAGAATCCACGTCACCTTTTTTTGGCGAGTGTCGGGGACAGCATTTCCCAAAATGCTTAAAAGTTTAAAAGGTTTATACTCAATCAACCGATATATTTTGACTTGGAGACCCTGAGTCAAGTACCATTTTAACAAGGGGGAGCCAGTAAGATTTTCTTCCCCCAATTTCCAATCAAGGTAGTCTTTAGTCCCAAAAGCTTGTTCTTTTATTACGCCCCCGCATGAAATCGCCTTTTCAACACCAACCTCCATATTTTTAAAATTGGGCACCCCCAAAAGGGGTTTGGGGCCACCCAACCCAAAAACGAAACCCCCGGGTTTTTTTTTCGGACAATGGGGGATTTACCCCAGGAGGTTTTTCCGCGATTATTTTTCCCCGAAAAGGGTTTATTGAGGATTGGGTTTTTAGGGGTTTCCTTTTTACACTCCCACATTTCCCGGAACTATCACTCTAACATCATTAACTAAATAATCGGGAAATTTTTTGGGGTTTTTCAACTAACTCTACCAAGGATTTCTTATTTACGGGGAAATTCTACCAGCTTTAAAATGACAATCTTTATGCACATGAAAGAGAAGGGTTAAACTGAAATACGGATCTATTTGTTTTATCCCATCCATCAACCCTAAATTTCTAGCCCCTAAACTCATTTTCCCCCTTAAATTGCGTTTTTAAATGGTTTTTTTTTTATAGGCAACCCAAGTTAAATATTTACATTGTCGGGACAATAATTAACTTTATGTGACTTAAACCCCATCTTCTTTATTCCTAGTTATATGAAAATTTGAAGACATATAGATATAAAGCATTTTATCATAACCCCTAATGCCTTTGACAACCTTTTGCTTTTTTGACCTCTGCAGGTATACTATCTGGGCCTGTAGCTTTACCATTTCGGGGAGTTGGGGAATGGCTGTTTTATTTCCCCTTTGCTTGGTTTCAGTCAATTGTTAAAAATCTTTTTCAGCTGGATCTATGTCCGGTTGGCCTAGGGGAAAAATGGCCTATTTAAAAGGTCTTTGAAAAAAGTTCTGCCCACCTCTGCATCTGTTCTTGAGCATTGCCGAGTAATCTTCCAGCCTTGTCCCCCAATTTGGGGATTTTTTTGGTTTATTTCCGTCAATTTCCCTTTTGTTTTCGTATAAATCTTTTTGGTTACCTCAGCTGCCGCCACTTCTGCTTCCTTCCCGGTTATCTATATTTTTTTTTTTCTGCTTTTATACTTTTTTACCTCCCCGTTTGGGGGTTTTTTATTTTTTTTTTGGGTGGGCCTTTGCCGATCTTTTTTTGCCATTACAGAGGTCAGCTTTTCTGCCTCTTCTCTCGTATCTTATCTAACGTTGACTCTGATAGCCATTCCTTGTGGGGCATATCTTTCTCCAAGGGTAGTTTCACAAGTGCTAGTCCAGGCTTCTTTAACTTTATGCCAGTGGTCTTCTTTCTCTTCATCAACTTCTAGGGCCTGAATTTGTTGGAAATGGGACACTAAATATATCCTTTCCTTCTGCCCTTCAGATGTCCCACATTGTATCTCACCCTTTACATGTGCGTGGTCGTCCATGAATCTCTTGAGTTTCATTCTGCACCTTGCTATAACAAGGTGGTGATCAGAGGCCACATCTGCTCCTTTTAATACTTTACGTCGTCAGTGACCTTCTGAACTTCCCTGTTATGCAGATGTGGTTGATTTGGTTTCGTCCTGTGTCTGGTGATATCCATGTAGCTGTGTGGATTCTTTGTGCGAAAAAGGCTCCCTCCTAAAACCCAACTGGTTTGCTGCAAAGATAAAAAACATCCTGAAATGATAAAAATTGAAATTTTTAAATTAAAGAAAGGTAGTGTAGGTCAAACTAGGTTTTTTTAAAACATCATTGTCTTACAGTGACTCATTGTCTTATAATTACCATGAGATGTCTTACCACACAAAAGTAAGATGGATTTTGTGAAAATGTATCGAACAATGTGATTTCGTTGCCGAAAACGCTTGGATCATCGAGCAATGGATTGTTGATGAATAAAGCTCATCTGTCAATCACTGTGATTGATTGATGACCAATGCTTCGGTTCATATTCGAACGGGCAATCAACGAAGGGATGGTCAATATCGCTGAACACACGTTGGGTCTTGTCTATGATGTTTTGTTCCAATAGAGTGCTTAAACACGTAAATATACCTAGACGAGGCATGAAACCTTCATACCACGGCTAATGACACAGAGCAATCTTCCACCTAAGCTGTACAAGTCTCATTGTATTACAATTGTCATTGTACTACAAGAACAATCGGTTCTCCCACAAATGTGATTATATGATGTAAAAACCCATATGTTGTAGCTTAGCTAGCTTTACGCCCGTATGGTGGGGGGGCTCACGAGGAGAAAAGGGCAACACTGCGAACTAAGACATTTCATAAGAGGCAACTGTCAACAGCAAAGCACAATAAAGGCGCTTTTATGTAATCCATGTTGAAACCCTTGTTACCTTTATCGAGAATGCGACGGCGAATCTGTTTTTCCATTAACACGACTTACTAAAAGGACATTTATATGGGATGTAGCAACATTCGAAATGATTATACATTTAATGAAAGGGGTCATAACTAGATACGACTATCTTAATCAACGGAAATTTCCTTGATCGCTTCGATCATTTACGCACTTTTATACATTCACAAAAGTTTTTTTTTTTAAAAAAAACATTAATTGTAGTTAAAGCCTTTATAAAAAAAAAAGTAGAGTGATCGTAGCTCCATTTATACGAGGCTTAAAATATTATTTATAATATTTAATAATATTTACGCGGGTAATTCACCGCGTACGACTGACGCTGCCAGTTCCGGACGCTTTCAATTCAGGTCGAGCGGGCATCAGATGCCGGTTGATTAAAAAAAAGGGAGAAAGCATGTTATGCGTGTTCAAAATGATCCTTCATTGTATGTGGTTATTGTATTTTCGGGAATAAGTTTTGCATAAAACTAATCATACCATTACCTTCGTACTTAATTTAAAAATCCAGGGTTCTCTTCTCGTATAATTTTACTCTCCATATTTTACATTTAAGGGTAGAGTTTGTTTCTATGTGCCAAACAAGTTTGGCTGGGAACCACTGCGAGTAAACTCTCTTAAATTCGGGAACTAGTTGGGGTCAAATAATTTAGCTAAACTACCCTTAAAGCGCAGTACAAACTATCGGTATCCATTTCACATAGTTGGAAATCTGACCTATCTACGAATTTATCTAGGAAATCATAATAAAATTCTAATATGTTAATTTATCGTATTTATAAAGAAGTAACCTATCTGTAGGAAGGTCCATAAGTTTTTTATTTAAATCGACTCGAAAAGGTCCTCCCACCGGGGTCATGTTTAAAAGGGGTTTTTCACTAACCCAGAGTGTCATGGCTCTACAATATGACACGTTTGTATATTTTGTTTTATTGGTTAAGTTGTGAAAGCCGAATTTAAAAGTTTCATAGTTTCCGATAGTGATGGGATACACAGAATCCAGTCACCTTTAGGCGAGTGTCGGAGAAAAGCATCTCCAAACGCTTAAAGAAGCCACGGGTTGATACTCAATCAACCGATATATTTCTGTGACTTGGAGACCGTGAGTCAAGTACCATTTTAACAAGGGTGTAGCCAGTAAGATTTTCTTACCACTGTAACTACCAATCAAGGTACGTCTTGAGCTCGCCAATAGCTTGTTCTTGATTGCATGCTCACCATGAAATCGCCATATCATCACTACTAACCTCTATATTTTTTAAAATTGAGTCATTTCTGAGAAATGTCTTCAATGAGTCGTGGACATGGAGATCGCACTCTACTAATCCAAAAAATGTTTCGTCTAATACCGCCTCCAGGATTTTTATCGGGCAATGGGTATTTACCCAGGAGGCTTTTGGCCCGGGTTATTTTTCGCGCAGAAAGCGTTTATTGACGGATCGGATCTTTTTGGCCTGCCATTCAACTCCTACATTTCGGGAACTATCACTCTAACATCATTAACTAAATAATCGTAATTTCGCGTGTTTTTTCAACTAACTCTACCAAGGATTTCTTATTTACGGGGTTAATATCTCTACCAGCTGTAATATGACAATCTTTATGCCCTGAAAGACAATGTTAAACTGAAATACGGATCTTTATCCATCCATCAACCCTAATATAGCTCTAAACTCATTTTTCGCCCATTAAATTGCGTTTTTAAATGTATATTGTTTTATAGGCAACCCAGTTAAATATTCCACATTGTGCATAAAAATTAACTTTGTGACTTAACCCATCTTCTTTATTCCTAGTTATATGAAAATCTGAAGACATATAGATATAAGCATTTTATCATAACCTTAATGCCTTTGACAACCTTAGCTTTATGACCTCTGCAGGTATTATCTGGGCCTGTAGCTTCCATCGGGGGAAAAGGCCGTTTTTATTTCCCCCCTTGTACACCTTTTGGGATCTTTGCGGGTTTATGTCCGGTTCCCTAGGAATTTTTATTTAAAAGGTTTTTGAAATTTCGCCCCCTCTGCATCTGTTCTGAGTTTTTTCCAATCTTGTTGTCTATTTGGTTTATTTATTTGGGTTTTTTCCCCGTCAATTTCCCTTGTTTTTTTAAAATTTTTAGGTTACCCCTGCCCACTTCGCTTCTTTTGGGGTTATCTATACTTTTTTTCTGTTTACTTCTCTTCACCTCCCGTTGGCTTTTTTATTTTTCTTTGGGGGGCCCTCGATCTTGTTCCCCTTTTCCCCCTTTTTCCCCTTTTTCCCCATCTTATCAACGGGCCCGATGCCCTTCCCCGTGGGGGAATCCTCCAAACAAAATTCCGGTTTAACTTTTACCCGTGGCTTAATATTTTTCCTTTTAGGGGTTTAATTTTTTAATGGAACTAAAAATTTTCCCTTTTTTCTGTTTTCGGTCCCCCCCTTTATTTTACCCCGTTTTGGGGTTCAGAAACTCTTGATTTTCCACCTTTTCCCCAAAAAAGGGGGACAGAAAACATCTGCCCTCTATCCCCGTCTTGATTTTTTGAACCCCCCTTTGAATGTGGTTGTTTTGGTTTTTTTTTGCCCGGGTGGGATAAAAAGGCTGTGATTCTTTTGCCAAAAAGGCAATCCTATAAACTGGTTTTCAAAAAGATCAAAAACACCCCTGAAATGATAAAAAAATTTTGAAATTAAAAACGGGAGTGGGGTAAAACCTTTTTTTTAAAAACGTCAGTTTCTGCTTTTTTCTTTTTTCCAAAGGTTTTCAAAAATTTTACCCAAATTTTCAAAAAACCCCAAAACCCATCAAATGGGATGGGAAAATAAAGTTTTCTGTAACCTTTGGATGGAGAGACAAGGTTATTTCGCGGGCAAAAACGAATTGATTGGTAAATTCCCGAACACACTTGGGGTCTTTGTTTTGATTGGTTTTGTTACCAAAGGGGTTTTAAACACGTAAATATCCCCTGACGGGGCCAGCCCTTCTCCAGGCTCTGACACCGGGAATTTTTTGACCTACAAGCTGCAAAGTCTCATTGTCCTTTTTTGTCACAAGAACAATCTTCTCCACAAATGTAAAATTTTTTGATGTGAAACCCTATGTTTTAAACTGCTTTGCCCCTATGGTGCCGGGGGGACGAGGGGGAAAAAAAACGGAACAAAAACATTTCATAAAAGGCAACGCTTACAATAGCACAAAAAAGGGGCTTTTTTTGTAATCGGATTTGAAACCCTTTCGCTACAAGAAGGGGGCGGCAAGTCCTTTTGTTTCCATTAACACACATAAAAAAGGGCATGCCTTTTGGGAGTAAAATTGTTAAATGATTATAATTTAATGGGAACAGATAGACTATCTTAATCAAGTAATTTCCCTTTTATCGCTTGATCATTTGCACTTTTTACATTCACAAAGTTTTGTTTTTTAAAAAAACTTAATTTAGTTAAAGCCTTTTTAAATAAAAAAAAGAGTTGATCGTATCCATTTATACAGGCTTTAATATTTTTAATAATATTTAAAAATTTCCCCAATTTCCCAAGATGAGGGGGTGTTCCGGGGTTTAATT
Source organism: Arion vulgaris (assembly GCA_020796225.1). Taxonomy (NCBI): domain Eukaryota; kingdom Metazoa; phylum Mollusca; class Gastropoda; order Stylommatophora; family Arionidae; genus Arion; species Arion vulgaris. The sequence continues at coordinate 27,496 of JADZMA010000928.1, forward strand.
GGTCGAGCTGGATCAGATGCCGGGTTTATTAAGAAAAGGGGGAGGTGTGAAAATGATCCCTTCAGATGGGGTTTTTTATTTTTTGAAAATTTTCCCTAAATAATCAACCCTTCCTTCTCTTAATTTAAAACAGGTTCTCTTCTATAATTTTTTCCCATTTTAAATTTGGGGACGAGGGTTTTTTATGTGCCCAAAAAATTTGGCTGGGGAAACCCCTGCGGTAAACCCCTTTAAAATTGGAACTATTGGGGCTAAAAATTTAGCAAACTACCCTAGAAACCCAAGTAAAACTATCAAACATTTCCCAAATTGGGAAAATTTACCATCTACGA